>WEKX01017109.1:803339-853870 GCA_013390025.1 Pitta sordida
CGCCCTGGGCGTGGGTTGTGCAGGGACCGACGGGTCCCGCAGCCCCACAGAGCCCTGCCCCACACTGCCTGTCTGTGGGCCGGGACCATCCCGTGTCCCACCCCGAGCCCCGAGCACAGCCTGTCCCCCGCCGGGCACTGCCGGGGGCTCGGCTTTGCAATGCCCTGCAGGAACGAACGAGCCCGTCTTTTAAGAAATCTGATTTTTGTTATTTAGGACACGTTTTACTCGTGTGCATTTTGTTGCCTGTAACTATAAATCTTTGAAGAGCAAGTTATAAATATTAAAGCTCGAATGCATAGGGGGAGTATGTGTATCAAATTTTAGAATAAATTTTTTCCCACCCAGTTTTGCACACACGTGCCTGATGCACTTAAGCTTCACTTAAATTGGGGAAGTTCTTTGGGTTTACAATGGTAGGTGCCTGTTCAGAGCCGAGTGAGTGACTGAACAACAATAATTAGCATATTTATATAACACGTTGTTGTTTATACGTGGGGGTTTGACGCTAACAGGCATTAATATAATTTCCTGAACTAGAGTGATTCCTGGAAGTATGAAGCAATGCCTGGTTTGGTGTTTCCCCCCTATTTGAGCTCCATCTGTGTGTACACTCAGAGTCTGGAACATGCAATCCTGCCCCAGAGAGAGTGGGTGCATGTTACCACAACGTGTCTTCAGCTGACATCTGGTTGCAAAACAAAACCAAACTGTTATTAAGGACCTTTCTCTTAATTTTTCCCTTCCTAGTTCTTTTCTTCCATCTTCCTCTCATCTCTGGAAGCTCCATTGCTATTGGAATAGGCAGCAATTACTCCAATCTCCGTGAGTAATTTCTTTTTCTTATGTTTTTTTAAACTGCACTAATGGCATGCCTTGCAGTCATGTACAGCTGTAAGAATATTATTTCTAAAGTCCTCTAGCAGATAAACATCAATCCATTAAAAAGCAAATAGCTTCCTGACTAAGGAAAGCACTGAGTTAACAGTACTTAACCTTGTCATCTTCATACAGAAAAAATCACAGAAATGGCAGAATTGTCTGAAGTACAGGACTATAAAACTTAGTATCAAGTACAGGTACTTCAGTATTTTACTTTAAAAAAAATTAAAATGCTCCTTTTCAGCATTTTCTCCCACAACAACAAATTAGCACAGAGCTGCTAAAACTGATTTACAAATGCAGCACACTGACCTCAATCAAAATTTATATCATTTTGGCAATCACTAGTGAAACACATATGACTAAAATTTACTTCTAGTCAGTGAAATAAAACAATTCCTGACATTTCACTTCCTTTTACTCTCCTTTTTATGACTGCCTTTTGTAGTTACTACATGAAGGCTTTTTGGTAGGAAATACAGTATAAAGGAGCCAATTATCCTCGTGTCACTGGTCCTATTTTGGCAGAAAACCATGTGTGTGCAGGGAAGCAGAGTAGTGTGCCCAACATCCTACATGGAAGAAGGCATACTGATAAAAATATACACACAGCAATTAAAAAACACCAAGATCCCTCTTGGAGCAAGTGCTGCAGCTCAAGCAAAACCATGTTGTAACTAGATTATGACTTTGTAATAATATTCAGACAAAGATACCCATTATCCATGAGAAATCATATGCTTAAATGTGAGGTCTAAAGAAAGAACAGGCAAGAAATTCCCTTATTTACTTACACAAGGGAAAAACAAAATCAGACAGCTCCTATTATTCATAGACTACAAATATGTAATATCAAGTTTAACGTTCGCTGTCACAACCTACCAACTTGAAGAAACTATTCACAGAGTCAAGATCAGCTTCTGTCAACACCAGGTACTTGTAGGATCTATCCCAAAGAAAACTTTGGTAACTGAGAGCAGAGTTTGATTGGTAAAGGTGAAGACAGTGCAAAACCAAGTGGGCTTTCTCAGATTTCCTGGTAAGCCCTTAACAAAAAAATGAACTGTTAAAGTTGGGCTGAAGAGTGAGTGCAAAATTAGCAGCTGCTGATTAAAATTGTTCAGCCCTTGGCTATCTAATAGATGATCAACTGGCATCACCTAAGTCACAGAAAATATATAAAAACAGCTCAAAAATGACAGGAAAATGAAATGTTTACATTGGAATAGCTACATGTGGCAGTTTCCCAACTGCCTAGAGACTTGCCAAGAAAATACATGTACTGTGCTTATGTTGTTACAGGTCAATATTGCAAAATATTGAGCTTATCTTCCCACAGAAATGTTTGGCTTACATGATGCATGAGATGACATTTCATAGCACTTCATGACCTGTGTAACCTGTGTTTAGTTTGAGGATTCACACCTAAACAATATAATTTCTCATTCATTCTTTGCTTGTATTATCCTTGACTCTTAACCTCATATTTTCCCCAGGCAATCTGCCTCCCAGTTCCTCATAGCAGAACATCTTTGTGTTGCATTAGATAACAGAATCAGAGAATCAGTAAGGTTGGAAAAGACCACAGAGATCATCTAGTCCAACCTATCACCTGTTACCTAACCTGTTACCTAACCTGTTGTCATCCTGCTACCAATACCCATCCTACCAATAACACACTACCCTAATATCTAGGTCATGCTACTAAGTACATCATCCAACCTTTTCTAGGGATGGTGACTCCACCACCTCCTTGGGCAGCCCATTCCACTGAGAGATCACCCTCTCTGTGAAAAAGTTCCNATTCAGCCCATCTACCCAGCCTGTAAAGGTCTCTCTGCAGAGCCCTCCTACCTTCACCAGGTCAACATTTATTCCCAGTTTGGTGTCATCTGCAAACTTGCTAATAGTGGACTCCATCCCTTCGTCCAGATCCATAATTTTGCCTGGCACCGAGGTCAGGCTGACAGGTCTATAATTTCCTGGGTCCTCTTTCCTACCCTTCTTATGTATAGTGGAGTTCTGTAATAGAACTGTTGTAGCAAACACTTCAGAGCAGTCTGACTATTGCATTAATTTCCAAATGGGTGCCTACATTTCTTAAAATTGTTTTTGACAATGTTTTTGTTTTACTTTGGTGTTCCTGAGTACAGTTTGGCCAGGCCTGATGTTCTGTCCTTCTCCACAAGGGCTCTTATGTTTAATTACTGTAATGCCTGGACTGTGAAATGTTCTCCTGACAACATCCGGTAATATTAACACAATTCCAGATAGGCATAAGCCAGGAAAACAAGCAAACCAAACTGTGGCTCCTGGCAAACATGGGAAGAGTTTGGAATTCTCCTGGGCTGTTGCTAGGTACCTCAGAAGAGAGACTTCTCAGGGCACTCTTCAGAACTTCCTGGTCACAAATAAAATTTGCTGTTGGCTTTGTTACTTTGGATGTTTCTTTCTGAAACACTGGATTTTGTTGGCAAAGTGGTTCTAGGATTTGGTCAGCTATATTTAGTTGGGTTTTAGAGTAAAAAGTTGAAGTCATCTCTAGAAATTACTGACAATGAGTATAAATCATCTTTAATCAGCAGTCAGGAACCTCGGTCACTGTTTCAAACACTTGAATGAAGAGGCATGAAAACGGCTAGAAAAATTAAAAGGTAGAAAAATGGTTCTACCCAAATTGCTTTACTGTCCTTCGTGTCACTGTCTCCTCCACCTCCTTCTCAGAACTTCTGAGATTTAACTCTGAAGAAATTGATTGTAGACACAACTGAAAGCAAAGAAACCAGCTGATTTTTCAATCAGTTATCCAGGTTGTCAGTTCATATAAGGTTTTATAAAGAGAGAGTTATTTTCCAAACTATATAGTTATGTATTCAAATACTAAATCTTTATGATAACCTTATTCACCTGCGTCTCCGCTATTATATCCAAGAGCACAGGAATGTTCAGAGATATGTAAAGGTTCATTTCATGTATGAAAGACAAAAACCAAACCTATAAAATATACAGACAGTGTTTTCAAGTCCAGCATCAAGATTCCAGTCTTAGAACCTCTAGAGATTCCACCCAACAGAATTCTCTCACAAAATTGAGAAGAAACAGAAGCATTCCTACTGTGGCTCTGCTCTGTGCATGAAAACCCACCTGAGCCAGGCACAGTGGCACACCTATGAAGGAAAGATGCAGAAAATGCTCTTCCTGGAATCAGCATGCCTTTCAGTGCCCACTTTGGATGCTGTCCCTCAGGATTTGGCTCAGGAAGCAGCAGTACCAGCTCCTCTAGTTGTCACTGAAAGCACTGCAAGAGCCCAGGATGATGGTGCAGAGTTGAATAAACTACTCATAAACACGGAAATCTTTCTGTACACAGCAAGAGTAAAACACTCCACAGCTGCAGACTGGGCAGTCTTTAGGTTTTGATGTTAAGCCCTGTATCTTTCCCAGAATGGTCTCCAAACTCAGCCAGTGTAGTGCAGCTGTCCAGTGGCATAAACACAACTTCCCAAAGACAGTGAACACAATTCCCCAGGACAGAGCTCCACATTCATGTGCACACATGAAGCCAGTGCCCCAGTTCAGCCAGGGGGAAAACTGGGTGATTTGGTGTCCTGCGTCAATTAAGATGAAGTATGAGTTGAATTTAGAAATACTTGAATAATATATATGGAGAGAAATAGAAACTTTACCAGAAAAAAAGAATTTTAATATAACAAATATATATATATATTTGAACAGCAACAGTATAAAAAAACAGTGGAACAATGACAATGGTAGACAGCTGGGAAATAATCAAGCACAATGGAGTTGCCTAGCTCAAGGGAAACCAGGGCACCTCTGGGATTCCAGGGGAGGGGAATAGGGTTCAGGGTAGGCAAACCAGTGGAGTAACAGCCAGTGATTCTTTTCTGAAATGTCCAAGGGGCTGCAGGGAGATCCAGCGACTGGCAGGGGGAAGGCTGTGCTGAGATGAGGAGTCAAAGGTCTATGTGGTCCTGGGCAAAATGGCAGCAGTAGAGATCAGAGGCAAAAACAAGACTGCCTAAGTCCAGAAGATCCACAAACCTTCCTCTGTGAACCCAGCAGCTGTAGTTATAGGGCCTTGGGCCCCTCCCATGTCACATGCCTTGTGGGCGTGTCTTCACATGCCATTGGCTGTCACTCAGCCTGTCCCGGACCTCAGGCCCCTCCCCCAGTCACATGCCTTGTCGGCTGGTGTCCTGGAGAAAATACATGATGCCAGGAAGGTTAAGTGACAGATCTGCATCAAGACTCCTGCACACCACAGGTCTCACACTGTTGGGATGCCTTGAGAAGTGTCAGTGATTAAAGCACCAACATCCACTCTCTCTTCTCTATCAAGCATTCCAGAAACCACATAGTTCTGTCATAGCAGGCATTGAGGGAAAAAACATGCTGTAGTTGCCCCCTCTTCTCTTAAGTGCACAGCAAAGTTTAACCCCTAGAATAAGCTGATCATTATCTTCCTTCACTCTATTTTTTCTCAAAGTGTGGATGTTTTCTGGAGGTGCTGAAGAAGTTCCCATCTCCCATTCCTTATTGCCCTTCATGTTTTAATGACTCCAACTGTGCAGAAGGGAAGGATGTTTGAATGCCTCCAGAACCACATCTCAGAATTCTTTGTTCTTCTGCCCTAATAAGTAATATCCTGCTCAGTATCTTTCTGCCATCAATTTATTTCATGATGGCTTGAAATCATCTGTTACATCAAGAATAAATTTTTCACCTTTTAATTTATTAGGCTGGAATCTGCCTAATAAAGGTATTCATTTCTCTCCAAGCCTGACAGCTTCTTGTCCTCATATACGAGGATGTAGGCTGACAGATCCAAATTGTTCATTTCTACTGTAAGTACTGACCTAGTGCTTTAGTTTTGAGCAGCTTTTCCCAACCCCTACCTCCTACCTCCCAGTCCTGATTTCTTTTTTTTATAATTTTTGGTGGAGAGAGCAACAGATTAGGATTTATTCCCGTGCACCTGCATTACAAATATACAGATTCTAGTCCAACCTTGTTCCGTTTCAAAGAAAGAGAAAGGATGCTTTAGTTTTTGGTCAAGCTGCTACAAACAGCCATATTAAGAAACCTCTCAGAGAAGAATAGGGGGAGAAATGTTTTGGAGTTGATGTGTTTGAGCATCTTTCAGGGAAAGGTGAGCACCTCTGTAAAGCTTATTTAGAGTTTCTATCCTCAGATGCTTTGGAAACTTGGCCTTCAACTCTGACCTGGGAGAAACAAGTAGTTCAGCTGGCTTTGACAGCATTTATGCAAACAGGGATTTTTAGCTCCAAGACTTAATACATATCTTGCTAGAACTTCCTGAAATACCTCAGACTTTTTTTAAAATGGCATTATATGACATTGTGACAGCTACCATTTTTAAGGATCTGTGTGAAGATAATTCACTGAAGGACACTGCAGCACAAGGCCCATGCTCATTGTTCACTCCTGATGTAAATGGTGGGTTTATGACACTATCACTGTGGCCTCTTTAGTTCTAAGTTTCTTATCCTCAGTTGCTGAGTTTAGTTGGAAGTTTGTTAATCCCTTTATTTCTATCATTAAAATGAGGATTTATTTGTCTTTCAGCAGTTGTTTTCTTCTTCATTGGCAACTAATCTTTTTTTCAATTTCATGTTTAAGAGAAGCAGCTTTGTAAGCATCTGACCTTTCCAGGTTTTCAGCATCCTGGCTTTATTTTGAACATTGTTACAAGATTACTTCTGCTTTAAAAAACCTACCCAAGGCTAAAGCTTTATCATGCTGGGTCCTGCACAAAATAACTGGTGTTGTCCTTCCAGATCACAGCTATCTGGATAACACAAAAGGTGGGAAGAGAAAAAAAGGTTGGGAGAAAAATTAATTGCTTTAGATTACATAGCAATTTAAGGAAAAAGAATGGCTGTCTTAGATTGTTATCTGTCCGTTACCTGGAACTGATTCACACTAACAAGACGGGAATACTCTGAAGTTACACTTAACCTCAATTTTCTGTTCCCTCTTACTTAGGAACTGCAGTGTGTTTTAGGGTTAGATAGCAAATGCTGGTGGGTCTCCCTTCCCTTGGGGAGGGGATTTCTACAGCAAGGGCTCAGGATCTTAAAGAGATGAGCTTTACAGAAGAGGTCCCAGATTGTAGCACATGGCAGACTGTGAGCTAAGTAGTCCCAACGAGAAAACAATTTCTTACTAGGACCACCTCATTTTGACTTTTGCTTCTAATCCATGCTTATTCATCCATTCTCATTAGCAGAGTTCACTATTTTGAGCTAAAAGCTCCCTGTTTGTGGTCATTTCCAAGCTGGACTCTGTGCTTGAGGTACAGACTGGCCATTTTTCCTCTCAGAACACCCACAGTGTGCAAGTCACTGGTCCACATTTCCTTTCCTTGTTGTCATATTAATTTATTTCCCTAAAACTTGTCTCTCCATGTGCAGTGATCACACAATGAACCATGAGATTCCCATTCCCTGTCCAGCAAAGAAATGTCCAATGGATGACAAAGCTCTGAAAGACAAATTCACACTCCTGGTTTGTTGCAGCTGCCATGTTGACAAGTCATTCAACAATATCTATTCATCTCATATTGTAGTTCTAACTCTTCCTCAAAGGCACGTCAGGAGAGGACCGTGAATCCAAAGGGATTCCTGTTCTGGCCTGGACACACACTGCAGCCAGGAGCAAAAATGAAAATCTGTTGAGATGCTTTTTATTAATAATTTGAAGGGTATTTTAACTACAATAATAGTGCTCTTCACATTAAACATGATTATGGAGTCAGATGTTCCTTTGGAAAGAATATGGGATGTTCAATAACAGGTTGCAAACACAGTTACAACACATTCCTGCTGTGGTGCTCTGTGGTGGTGGGCTCATCAATCCCAATGTTTATGGAGAGCACAGAACCAGGATATCACCAACAGAGACTTTGTGGGGACATAGACACTTTTAGAAAATACTTTGTTTTTACAACAGCACAATCCTTAAATGGAAACATGAATGGAAACTGGACTTTTGCCACTTGATCCTATAGGCAGCCTGAAAGATGTCTAGAAACTTATAGATGCCTAAAATAAAATTTAAAAAAACCCAAGCAAACCCTAATTTCAGAGCTACATATATGTGCTTTTGATTAAAAATAAAAAGTATTTCTACTGAGAGGCAAGCTGTAAATTGGAAATTTTGCCAAAGTTGGAGACATAAAATCCTGCTTTGGAAGTGCTGGGGCATCTGTAGGAGTCAAAATAAGCTTTTCCACAGATTTTCAAACGCTAAAACAATACTTCCCAAAAACATCAGTGAACAACGTGGTAAAATACAGGGTTAAAGGTGGTATCAAAGTACGTAATAGTATTGAAATGACATCCTGTGTCTGTCCTCTGTTTTAAGGTTATTGCAAATTTCTGATGGGCACAAGGAGCCACCAGAGAGACAAAAATCTGTCTTCCTGAATGTTGTGTTTCGCACAGGTTTCTGTGTCATGCTCAAATACATAAATCACAGAAGCAGAGCACTGGACATCAAACCTCCACGTGCCATGTGTTGTTTATTCTCTTGCCAAGCTCAAGAGCTGTTAAATCATCTCCATGTCACCGGAGGATCCTTCTTCACCACAGCGAATACCCCACAGCTGCCTCAAAGGCTTCAAAGCCAGGCTACAGGCAAAAATAAGGACCTGTAATTTTTACAGAGTGCAGAGAGACCATTTCCTGTTGGAGGTGGTCAGGGCAATATCACTCAGTGGTTGAGACAAGAAGTGAGTACCTACTTCAACAGGTACACAATACAATGATCAGGTGACTAAAAAAAATTGTATTACGTGTCAACATAGGAAAATACACATTTGAACAATGTACATTAGCTGTAAACTATTAACTGTATTTTAATGATGCAGATTAGTTTTCAACTTGTGGATTACTTTTTATAATAATTTTTATAAATTTATATAATATTGCACCTTAACCTAAAATTGATCTGATCATTTTAATGTTCTTAAGTTATTAATTTTCACTTCAGGAATTCATTCCAATGTGTGCTGGTTTAGAATACAAACCCTGGATGCCACCAGCACATCCTTTACCACTCTGCTTGGGAACATGTGGGCTTAGAATCAGAAAGTGTTTCTCTGAAAGAGGCTTTGTCAGCTCCCTGTCATCTGCAGTAAAAATGGTTTTCAAATCAATTTTGCTTTTAAAACATACTTTGAAGACAAAATACTCTGTGGCTTCATCTACTGAGACAGAAACATCACCTTGGAAAGCAATGCATTTTCTCACAAATGTAACTATCTGTGTGAAAGGAATTTTCATTGCAAGGAACAAAACATGATTATTTGCTTGGAATGTGATGTCCCTGTCCTTGCCTGATGTCTGTGCCTCAGTTTGAACTAGTGCAAACAGGGCCAGTGAACAAGGAAGATACAAAGAAGTATAAACTGGAGCAAGTACAGAGAGGTATAAAATAACTTCAAACCAGATCCTGAACTAAACAGACTTTAGGGAAGATGGAAATATGTGAGATACACACCAGGACCAAATACTCCTATAAGTTTGTTAATATATTGGGGTTTCCCTTTGCATCATTTTCCTTTTTAATATTTGCAATGACTGTGCAACCAGTCAAACATCAACAAAAGTTGCTCCCGTTTACATAAGGACTACACTTGGCACCACAAAGTATTGTTGCTTAGCTGCTGCTTTTATCATTTTTCTAACTCTAAAAAAACAAATAAACGACAAAACCACAAACAAACAACCTCCAAAAAAAACCCCAACCAAACAACAAAACAAACAAAAACAACCCACACCCAGACAGGAATTCCCACAACTGATTGCCGGGAATTCCAGGCAATTTTCCCTCAAAGTTGTCTTGGGTGCCTACAAGAAATGCAGGAGCCATTGAGGGAAAGTGCCACATGATGTTCTGGGGGTACACAAGGAAATGATCTGATTCTTGCCCTCTAGATTCAGAGCTGCCAGGTACAAGTGACCAAGCTCAGCTTTACTGTGTGTTGTTAATTCTGGTGATATTTGTAACTGCATCTGGGGGCCTGACATCTTCACTGGAGCAGCTGTGTGGAGAATGGCAAATCATGAGCAATTACTCCAAACTGTATGATTTTGCAGCTACAAAGGGGGACAAAAGGTTCCAAATTAAAAATGTTGGAGAGCTAACAAAATGTCCTGAAGCAGAAGTGCCTGTCTTTTGTTGTGCCTGATCTCCATGAATTTGTTTGTTCCTTACAGTTTGTTAATAAATTTGTAGTCTAACAAACTGCACTATATTTACATGACAAGTTCTTTTTCCAGGGGTTTTCTCAGTGGTTAAGGTGGTAAAGAAGGTCACTGGCATTCCATGGGATATTTTGTATTGTGCAGTTAATGTGTGAAAAAACAAAAAGCCCATACACTTCCTTGCATAGAGATTTGCCAGCTGCCTTTTAAATTTTGAATTATTCAGCTGCTGTTTGAATGTTTATGGCCATCAAACAAAAGGAAAAGCTAAACACCTACAGCTGGCTGGCATTGTATCTACAGCCCTGTACCAGGCAAGACCCTCAGAGCTCAGGTGACCCTGTTCAGGTACAAGTGACAGCAGTCCCAGCCACACTCCCATTTCCAGTATATTTTGTACAGGTGACGTTCAGCATGGTCTGAAACTGCTTTTCGGAATTTACAGGGCTGTTACCATCTCCCCTTTGAAAGTAGGAAAGTTTCAGTTTCTACTCAGCCCCTCAAAGCCAATAGCAGTTTGGGGAAGTGGCTTCAATCATTCCACTGAGGATCCAGGAAAACACTGGGTTTTATGCAGTTCAAACTCTACTATATAGGATTTCATGTCTCTGCAAACCAAACTGAGTTTATGTCTCCATCCAAGGCTTTATTAAGAGTATTCAAAAAAACCCCTTCTCCTCTCTATCAGCTCAGTTCCTATCCTTAATTGTCAAACTGGAAAGAGATTGTGAGAGAATTATCCTTACAGTTAAGAAGCCCTTAATCCAGCCCTTCAGGTTTATGCAAATTAATAGATTTTTTTTTCCCTTCGTTTATCCATTTTATGTGTTAAACTGGGGCAAAGATGGATTGTTTTGGCTCGGATGTTAAAGCATATAAGGCAGCCAGAAGGCCCAGAGACACAGTACCCCTGTGATTTCTTTGATGTGCTTCACCTACATGTCATCTGTCTGGAAAACGATTTAAATGACCAGCAACAAAGGGATAGGAAATATTTGGTTTAGTCTGAGATGGTTTTCATGCCTGACAAAGAGAAGAGAGTGTTCTCATCCACCCAGTGCTTTCAGAAGCAGGAAGACTGACTTTCAGGAGACGTGGCTTTGCCGCTCAGGAATGAATTGCTTGTTGCACAGTCATCTATTGTCTCTCCTCCTTTCAGATGAACTGAGAGTTCTGCTGTGTAAAACAGAGCTGGTGTGCTGACTCTGCCTCAAACTGGCTGTGCTGTCACTGCAAAGGGACTGTGACAGACACCACATGTCCATCAAACTGAGATGTTAGTTTTCCTAAATCATGACACAGCATCCCACAAATGTGAATCCATTTGCTCAGTGTTTGGAGCAACATACTGTTCTGGACACTAGATTTGATTTGGTTTTGCTGTTGCAAGAATATGGATATTTAGAGGTTTATTTATTCATATGTCTAAATAATTTATACTGCATGCTGATTTCAAGGGGAATATAAGGTTCAAGCAGCAGTGGTAATGGAAGGTTTGGTCAAGCTCAGAATGCATTAAGCTAATGTATTATGAAGGCTGCTGCTCTGAAATGTCAGTTGAGGGGGAGAGGGGGGGAAAAAAGCCTAAGAAAGGCAGTTGCCATTGCCAGAAATGATTAGACGCTGGCAGCTCTGCAGGGCTGGGTTTGCTGCCTGGGCACTGCATCTGGGAATATCCATGGGAATAACCAAGCAACCTGCCAACAGCTTCAAGTACTGCTCAGGCAAGAGAGAGGGAAGGATTGCTGTCAGGCCTGAGATAGCCAGTGCATTTAAAGGAGTCCTTTTTAGTTTTTTCATTTTTAGGATACTTTTTATAAGCAGTGCAGATGGTTTTAGCCAATTGTTTTAACACCGGATCTGTTGCAAAGGAGTTGAAAGATGTTCTCAAGATTTTGATAAACACAAGTATGCTGTGGCCTTGGCAGCTGCTGTTCTCCACCAAAAACTTAGTGATGTAGCCAAATTATTCAGTTCCTACTTTGTGCTTGTTATGTTTAGGTGTTAATGCCAAGCTACAGCTACAGTTTTAACCCTTCCTTATAACATACCCATTCTGTAACTAACAACATCTAAGAGGACAAATTACTTGTAGACCTCTATTCTACACTCTACAAATAGGATTGATCATACCCTGCTGTCACCAATTAGTTGCTAGAAACCCTTGGAGACTTGAGGATTTTAGTTAACACAACACTGTACACAGAATGCAGCCTCAGTTTTGCAAAAGGGCCAGAGTTTACAACAGGGAGAGTAGACTGACAGCTGTGTCAAGGCACTTCAGATGGAAGTACATAAACAAAAAAATGGGATTCAGGAGTGAGTCTGGTACACTCCATCTTCGACTGGGCATTCAGAGGCAATGAGGCAAAAATCCAAAGTGAAAAAAATCTGAAGCAGTGCAGGCAGCAGGCCCTGACTACCATCCCTGCTTGGCACAACCCCCTCCCTGCTTCACAGAGCAGTAGAAGCCCTCACACAACAACAGCAACACCAGCCCAGAATTGATCACAGGCTGTGCAGTAAAGCAGGATTCAGGTCAGATCCATGGAGCACAAGAAATTACGAGTTTATAACAGAGAATTCAGAAGGGTTAGATTTAATATGCATGAGAGGACACGTAAAATGTAAATTTAAGCAAGACCTTGGGTTTTTACACTCTTAATTCCTAATCTAATCAACAGAGATTACAGCTAGACGTGAGGCTTGGTTTTTTCCTCTGAGAAAACATACTGGGTGTGGTTGTGGAAGGTTTAATGGGGACACAGTTTCGATGATCCTGCACTTCTCCAGGATCCCATGAAAACCTTTAATCAATTTACTTTGCATATTGCCAGGCTGGATGGAGGTCTGAGCAACCTGGTCTAGTGGAAGGTGTTCCTGCCCATGGCAGAGGGTGGGGTTAGATGATTTTTAAAGTCCCTTCCAACACGAACCATTCTGTGATTCTCTGATTCTATAAGTATGTATTATGTTCTGCCCTTCTATGAAGATGTTCAAAAAGTAGTGAGTGACAGCAAACTTTTTAATGCATGTAAATATGTTTTTTTCCTAAATGCAAAGCTGTCAATTCAATGCTAGTACAAAGGAACTACAGTGATAGCTGACAAAATAGTCAAATAGTCCCAGGTTCGCTCTGAACACATTACAGTAGTTAAGAGCTCAAAACACAAATCCAACAGACCATTTTTAGTGGTTACAGAAATGCACAAAACTCAGAAATTGCCTGGAGGGAAATTTCTACTTTTCAGTGGAAAGACTGATGGTCTTCAGTCTTCACAGACTAACTCTTCCCAAATGAGCCTGAGGGCAGAGTGTCACCCAGTGAGGCACCAATATCTGTCACTTCACAGGCACAGGAATGTTTCAGACAAGGCAGGTGCCAGAGCACCTTTGTCGTGTGTTGGACTTGCTGAACAACAGCAATACCTGTGAGAAGATCAGCAGCCCCAGAAAACTTGCACAGATTGACCTTTCCTTCAGTCCCCGCCTGTTCAGAGCAGCACTGCTGCCCAGGAATGAAGGGCAGAGCTGATGGAATTCCAAAGCTGGCACACAGGTTTCCATGGGCAGTTGTACTCACATCAGGATGTCATGGCTGAACATGTGGCTAAATGAGCACATTAAAAAGGTATTAATATATTT
Organism: Pitta sordida; assembly: GCA_013390025.1. Classification (NCBI taxonomy): domain Eukaryota; kingdom Metazoa; phylum Chordata; class Aves; order Passeriformes; family Pittidae; genus Pitta; species Pitta sordida. The sequence continues at coordinate 817,118 of WEKX01017109.1, forward strand.
TTAAAAACCCTCTGTGATTAATCTAGCAGTAACATTACATAATGTATCTAAGAGGATGTGTATGTATAGAAATAAATATGTATCCTATTTATTACTTTTCCTTCTATCTGTGTGCAGGATACAGGCATTGCACTTGAATCATTTATTGGTCTTATTTCTAACTTTCTGCTTTTGTAATACTGACTTACAAACATTTTGCCTACAGGTTAGAAACTACCTTGGTTTATTCAGACTATTTCATCCTAATACCTTTCAGAATTTCCTGGGAGGATCCAAACTCCTTGTGTTGCTGCTGAAGGCAACAATCATTTAAAGTACCACGCCTTGAGCCCTAAAGAATGAATGAAAATATCAGATTTTTACATATTAGGTACCATTATCCTTTCTCATCCTCAGTTTGTTACATTCACTTCACATCTCATGGCATCTCAGTCCAGTAGTTTCATTTTCTTTTTATTTTGGCCAAGAAAAATTTCGTCTACTTCATATGAAACCCACACATAATAAAAACTAGGTACTGAGAGGGAAGTGTAGTTCCCTTATTGCAAGGTTTTTTCTGTTGAACCATTCTTGAGAGACATCCTTAAAGTTTGTCTCAATTACCCATTACTTTGTGTGTCCTTGGACAACTTGTCACGCTGTTTAAGGAATCTGATTAAAAATGCAAATAGATCTATCATATAAGATTGTTGTTTACTTAACCTGTTTTTTTCAGAGACAGGGGAATTTTCTTTCTTTTAAACTGAAAAGGATTTTTTACATATATGTAGAGAGAAATGTACTTGTTTTTTTAACAACAGGCAAGTGTGGTGCATTATAGAGCTGCAGCTACCAAACTATCACTACTAAAATGTATGGTCATCATCTCCCGACATAAGTTTAGAGGCCATATCTGCATTCCCTTACACTCACAAATTCCCAGTGGAATTTGGACCTTCTGCTAAATTTCTGCCTCTCGAAGGATAAAAACACATTACCAGGACCTATTACTACCTGTAGTTATGATGAATTAACTGCAAAGGAGCAGGGAAAAGACAGCTGTTATTTAAGCTTTTTTTAAACCCAAACAAAAGTCCAAATTTCTGCCAGGCAATATGGCATTCCTTGACTAAGTGCCTCAGTGGATGCCAAGCAGATGTTTTTAAATGAATTTCCATTGGGCTGGAAGTTTATAATTCCCATAATAAATCACAATGTAAAACAAGTGCATAGATAGGTTAAAATTTCAGTATTTATTGTGTTCAAATGAGTCATTTCAGCACTAAAAAAATATAACAGGATAAAGCTCACCTTTTGAGCTGCTTGTGAAAACAACCCTTGGCAAAGTTGTTCATCACCAGCCAGGACAGACATATTACATACATACATATTTGGAAAGGAAGTTGCATCAGCTCACCGGATTTTTCCAGCAGTTTATTAGGAAGTTTTCCATGAATCTCAAGAACTATGGGGAAGTTCCTGACTAAAGGGGAAAAACTATCACAGAGAAAATCTTCTCAAGCACCTGTCCTTGCTGAAAGCTTGACCCTGAGTAAGTAACCTCGAGATTTCATCCTCAGCCTACAGGTGTCCAAGTACGAAAGTTCATCTATTGTATTCTGTAGAGGGAGGTGTTGTTGGGATCACAGTCCCTGCTTCCAATGGAAGGACTGAATATCCAAACATACCGCACAGCACTCAACAGACCAGCAAGTGAAGCCTCTGAGTATGGCTCACAAGATTGTTTTCCATCTAATTAGCAAAGCAATTTTGTGATAGAATCCATTAATTACACTGCCAAGCAGTTGGTGACACAGTAACATGGTGTGCAGAGGTTTGCCTCTTAAATCCACTGTCAGGAATATTTATCTAAGTCCAAAAAGACTTTCAATGCCGATAACATGCATTGTGTTCTTCTGGTTTTCTCTGTATGGATTTTGTTCCAATTCCTTCCCCCACTTCTGGCTTTCTAGAAACCCAAATCTGTTTTAATAAAGCTGAAACAGCAGCAGTAATACAGTTTGTGTGGCAACTAGGGATCATGCAGTATATACACCTTAAAAAACTCATACATCTTTGGGAACTGTGTTGAAATATCTGTAGAATAATTTTCCTTTCAAACACACATCAACATACATGAAACTGGAAAATGAGAACCTTTTCAGGTTGCTTCATTTTGCAAAGCTGGAACAAAACAACAATGCAATCTCAGCTGTCAATTCACATTAAAGAAGAGTCACCCAGAAGAACTGGGATAAAATACAGCCACCAAAGTAAAACAAAGGGATGTCTTTCATATTACCCTATCAATCTGAAAACTGGTCAATCATTCCCATCAACACTGGAGTTCTTAAAAATGCATCACAGAAGCATGGTGGGATTTTGCTTTGGACTGGGCAAGATCCTCTCTGATAGTACTTAGGTTTAAACTGGCAGCTGTGGTGTGAGTATTCAGGCCTTCAAACAAAACCACAAATTCAGATTATAGAATCCAAAAGCATGTAAGGTTGTGTTTTATGCAGGTTTAAAACCAAAAAATCCCCATTAGAAGCTTATTTGTCCAACAGTTCTCTTTTTTGGTCTGAGAAAGCCTTTTTTCTCTAAACAGAGAAATAAATGGCCAAGTTCCTCAGTCTTTATATGTGCTCACCGTGCATGTGCATTCCATCCAGAGGCTTTGGGACTTGTCAGTCACTTAGGGGGATGTGCAAGATGTGCTTCTTAAAACACTGGCAGTACACCAGCCACGGAAGCAGACTAATGAGAGAGGGAAAGGGAAATGACTTTCAAACACCTCCTGCCTACTGGCCATTAGTGCCTAACCCGATATTCTGGATTCACGTACTCAGGCATTGGGAGGGAATCAAATGAGAACCTTTTGTTCCAGCATTTATAAAATCAGATACAATGGTGTCTATAGTGAGAGCTCACTGTACCAGTGACCTCAGCACCCATTTAGCTTAAAAGACTGCTTTGTATGAGCCAGCTGGGATCTCAGAAATTAGAAGGGCAAAGGGAAAAGAGATGATAAAGAAGGAGTTCAAAAATAAATACCTAGGAAAGGTACAAACCAAAACTGACAGCTCTTTTTCAACTGAATTAGAGCAGTTTTTCTATCACAGAATTCATGAAATCTCTTGTAGCTCAGTGCTGTAAGACAAGAGGGAAGCCGTGGAGCTTGAGGATACCCACCACTGTTGTGGGCAGTCCAGTCACTCTGGCACTCTTTGACATTGATACTTGTGCAGTTCTGAGCCAATGGTAGAGACATTCCCTGTTTTCTGAGACAGGGAGAAAGATTCCCGAGGGCTTACGCATAGAATGGTATTTATAAATAAAGACAGGTTGTAGTATTTTACACATCCTTTCAGACCGAGGCATGTACAGGAAAAGCTTTGTAGGTAACCATGGTCAAAGGGGAGAGGAAAAGGGAAGGCAAGGGAAAACTCAGGTCCTCAGAAACAACATCTACAGTGTACATTGAGAGTAAGAGGGGCCTTCCAGTGAGGCCATATCACAGGCCAGATTTCCATCATATTGGCATATTGCTACAAGATGGAAAACCTCCATGCTATTGCCCCAGAGTCTGACAAGACACGTGTGTGCCTTAATTTCCATCCCAGCCCACAGTGAAGGCTTGCCAACTGATAATGTGTGCATACACACATAGAAACACAGCTGTGTAAAAGAGGTGCCAAATGTAGAAAGAAAAAATAGGTATAAATCTCAGATTGCAGGATAAGTCCTCAGAATTTAGTTACTTTTTACCCTCATAGTGGTCTCAGCTTTCAGAGACAAAATAGTGACTTCCTTAACTTATTCTGAGAGCTTAATTTTAGCATTTAGGAAGCAAAACTCTGTCATAAAAGTATTGCATTTAATGTGCAGCTACCATGAAATTCAGTCTAATGGGAAAGAACATGAACTATTTAAAGTGTATTGCAAGGAAGAATATATCTGCCTATTCCTTTCTGTATCTGTCAACCAGAATCATCACTTGGAAAAAACCACATTCTTGCATCTTTCTTCCTCTTTCTTTCTCGTCCCCTCCTTTCTTGACTGACAGTGATTTTCTGGTGTTAAATCCACTTGGATTTAAGAAGTAGAACCACTTCTAAGACTCAACGAAAGCATTGTGCGGCATGTACCCAAGGGAAGCTGCCCTGAGAAGCAATGTGTGGATTTGTTCCAGTTGAGAGAACAAGTTAATATTTCCCCTGCTCTAAGAGGAAATCATATGTACTATAATCTTTGCTCAAGGGTTAACTGTGCATTTCTCAGAAAATATAGGAAATACACTTGGAAAACTAGTGTTGGCCTGTAGCACTTAAGATATACTTGCCTTCATCTGCTTTTTTCCCATTCCTCCAAATCATTCAGCTACTACTTCTTTTTTTCTTTTTTACTTTTTAAGGCTGTACGATCTATGTAGAAGCTTTCCTGACACCATGAGAAGGTAATATTAAAGGGTAAAATATAATACAAGCTTCTCTATTAGGAAAGACTTAAGCATCCCCAAAAGCAATAAAGGCAAGGGAGAAATGAAATCAGCATCCAGTTTGGAGCAGCTCAGTAATCAGCTCCTAAATCTTGGTGACTAATTCAAGGTTCTAAAGACATCAGATTGTAACAATAGTTTAAAAACTCTTTGTAGTTCTGAATCCACCCCTACTTGTTACTCTTATTTCTTCATTTCTTGCTCAGTCACAAGTAGATGCTTTGACGTCCAAAGAGGTTTCAGTTCTCTGGAACACTCATGGAATTTATTAGTGTTTAGTAGAAGAATTTAGATTGTTGTGGAAGTCACTATCTACTCTTTCCCTGCTACGGCAACATGCTGCCTATTGCATATAAAAATGTTGTTGCTGAGCTGGCTATAAATTTCATGTATTACCTTAGTCTTGATTATCAAAAGTAATGACAGCAATACCCTCTTCCCTTACAACTTTTATTTATCCTTTCCAAGGATTAATTTGGAAGACTGCTTCTTCCAGTACTGTTCTGTTTATTCAGCATATTATTCCTCTTTTATTTGCTGCCATTAAGTTTTATTTAGTGTACATTGTGCTGCCTGCTGAGGGTCAGTATTTGTTAATCTTGCCTGATATAGAAAATCCTACTGACACTTATAAGCCGAAATGAACAATGGACATAATTGCAATAACCCTCAAGTAACTGTTAATTAGAGCAGAACTTTTATCTGCGTTCTGCATCTCTAATTGGACAACTTATCTTTTCATAAGCACGTAGCTAAAAAGAACAGAAGCTTTAGAAAATAAAAATTAAGCACAGAATTCTGGCCCTCAGTAAATAGGAAATGGAAGCCTGGTCCCCTTTGCCTCCCACCTGGAGACACCAACAACGGCCAGTGGAAATCAGCAGCTCTAAGAAAGGAGGATGAGCAGGAACTCCCAGCAAAGATGGCAGTGCCAGGTCCTCCTGCAAAGGGACAGTCACTCTGATGATGACCTGTGAACTCAGAAAACACTCACTTCTGCTAAATGCAGCTATTTTCAAAATAGATTAATAACTGTAAATTATCTGACAGGATACAAATCATCACAAGTTCTGTTTCATAGTGAAAAATTATCATCTTGAAATATATTAACATATTTCTGTGAATAGTTGCCGTTTTTTAGGAAGAGAAGCCAAGGTGTAAAAGAGAAGTTTCTGTCAAGTCAGCTGCCAAAGGCTGCTCCATAAACCTGCACAGACAAGGAACTGTTCTAGTTAAAACAGTGACCTTCATATGCCTTTTCCTTCATGCGTTACATGAAGTCTATTCATTTGAGAAAAGGCTATTCTAAAACATTTCAGTAGTTTTTATTTTACCACTTCTATAATATAAACTTTCAAAACAACAAGACAAGGCCATCAGCAAGGTAAAACAGTGATAGCTTTAGGACCTGCATCTCAGTGCCCCCGAATTGGAAAATTTTATATGAATAAAATTAAGGATACATTTACAGTAGGTAAACTATGCACATAAAGCACCTTCCTGAGCTGAGGCTTAGCTTCTTTGTCCATAGTCTCTTTAGAAATAAAGAGCAAAATGCAGGTTTTGGCACATTAGCTTTATAAAACAGGAGTTAGTGGAAAACATTATATGCTATAGAATTGAGACTAAAATGAAAAATACAGAGAGAACAGAAAACAGTCAGCAGGGCCAGGGGGCATAAAGCTTCCTTGAAATCCTAAATTCAAATATGCCTTGAGTTGTAACTGAAATAATGCGGTTGGTTTCATCTGAGTGGGGAGCAGAGGAGGCTTGCTCTTGTCATTCCTTTGCAAAAGAAGTGTTTATAGCTGCCAGGCTTGAGAGAATAATGGCAAATAAATGCAGATTATATATAAACATATTATCAGGGTAGGAGAAAAATGTATGTGATGGTAGATATTCTGATCTATCTTACTAAGTGACTCTCATAGACAACAGTAATTCACAGACTAGTAAATGATGTTTATAAATGAAAGCAACCCTGATGACACCCTCCCTGAGGAGAGAAGTAGAAGTAATCACCTCGATCCTTCTGTGTGGGAGAGCCAGGGAAATGCACAAAGCAGGGATATGTGAAAGGAAGACTAAAGAGTTCTGGGCTAACTTAAATAATGCTCCAGGCCTAACACACCATCTCCTTCACCATCTTTGTGACAGGCACTTGTGACAGGTTACTGGGGGGAAAAGATTCTTTGCTGGGAATTAAAACATCCTTTTAGTGCAATTAAAGGGATAACCTTCCCTTGCCATGGGTTCAGTTGTCTGGCACAGGAGTGGCAGTGAAGTGGAATTCCATGGCTCTCTCTAGGGGGTGGATCTGTTTGGTGTTTGTAGCTGAGTTCTGCCCCCACATCGTGGCTCTCCTACCTTGAGCCAACGTGGTTTGTGTCTCTGCTCTACAAACAAGGCCTGGGCACCCACCCAGCTTCCAGAATAGAATGGGCATGGGAAAGGTTTTTATTCACTCAATGGCCTTCACCCCAGGGCTGTAAGAAGCTGGGAGTGGTGCTGTGCTGGGAGAGGGGCAGGAGTGGGCAAGGCTGGCACGGCTGGCCCTGTGCCCCACCAGTGAAGGCCCAAGTCTGGTGGTGAGAACAAACCAGCCATTCTGGGGATCCTCCCAGCAAAGGGAAATGTCAGGCCTGACACAATGTTTGCAGTAATAAGCTGTGTTGGCAAAATTCTCCTAGATGTCACCAAAATGTAAATGAACTCGACTGACTCAGGGAAGCAATCTCCAGAAGAAAGAGACGCAGAATTTATTTGCATTTAGCAGGGGATTACAAATACATATCACTGTTCTTTCTCCTCATTCCAGACTGAAGGTGTTGGCTCAGTGTCAGCAGTGTGGAGATGCATTTCTCTTTCTTGAAACTTGTTTAATATAAGGAGTGTATCCCTTGGCAGCTCCCTCTTTTTGACCCAGATTTTGCTGAAGGAATCCTGATTTTCAGTACCGGGTATGTATGTAGTGTAAGATACAGCAAAGCTGAAACACATAGAAGTAAATAATTGGTGCAGAAACAGAGAAATCAGTCAATGAAAATACAAGACAGATTAATCACTTCAATAAGATACAGTGAGGCTATTCCACAAGCTTTTCTTGGGCTTCAAACATTTTATTGCTCCAAACACATACTAAGGTGGAGACAGGAGGCAGCACAGGCTTCATAAAGTATTACAGAACTCCCATTCTGGATACACCCTGTGGAACATGAACTAACAAGGACAGAAAGTTTACCTGATTTTTTCAAAAGCATGAATGATACAGCTAAAATGCAACATTTTGGGTTTTGTTGTCTGGAGAAAGAAAACACCATCAGAATACAGACAAAATACACAAAGTTAGTGCAAGAATGTCCTATTTTCTCCTATGTAAGGAATATAAAGCAAAATATGAATAATCTAAGAGACATAACTGTCATATTTTTCCCATGAAGAATAAATAGCACAGTAATCTCTACTGCGGAAGAAAGCATTGGAAAAAAAAAAGAATATTAAAAAAAACTGGTTTCCATAGCGAGTGTCTTTATTCCTACTTTCTATCTTCACATAGCCCATGTAATATTCATTAAAAGTAATTGTTCAGCTTAAAGAAATAGTATGCTGGTAATTCTTCCTTCTTTCACAGATCTTGGCAGGTACAGGAAAATATGCAGAAACAGAACGTGACTTCACGCAGAGCATAAGACAAGGCATGTGCCACAGAAAGTGTCAGCTGGGTTTAATTTAAATCACAAGGAAACTCAGGGAAGAGTCAATAACCAAAAGGACAACCCCTTATGAAATGCCCTCTGTCAAAGCACTTCTCACATATTTGGTGTGTCCTTCCCTAGTGCCACCAGTGTCCTCAGAGGACTGTGATGAGTCCCTGATGGCCCTCCCGGTGCAAACAAAGGGTTCTTCTGACAAAATAGAAGACAATACCTGACACAATTTTATGGCTGAACAAGCCAAAAAAAAGGGTTCATGTGTGCACACAATCATGCACAGATTATTGTGTTGTGCTTGAAAAACTGCCTTGTCTTAAGCGTGATGCTAAACATACTTAAGGTTTGGTGCTGGGTAACATGCTACTGTTAATATCATGCCTTCCTTTTGAAATAGGAGCAAGCATTTAGACTTCAGGCAAGTTCCTGGTACATCATCTTTTCTAGTGGGACAGAAAAAAGCCCTGTTGGATATGTAGGTGTTAAATTTGCAGTCATGTAGCTGTGCACTGCCGAACCACATCCTCCCCACTGTGTGGGCACTGTTTATTCTGACAGGAGCTGACACAAAATAAGTCCACAGATTTTCCTCCTGTAATCTAGAAAAGCCATTTGTCTGGTTCTGTAGGGAACCACAATACTCTGCTGCATTTTAGGTAGAAACAAGAGTCACCTGGAGCATCAGATTTGTGGGGGGATAGTTCTGCTCCCAGCAGTTGTTCTGTCCCATCAGAGGGAAGAGGCAAGAAGTCTCCTCATCTCTTAAGCAATAATAACACTAAAACATGCCTTAAAGTCAGAATCTCTCTTACCATATCATGGAAACGTGAAAATCTTGCTGCATCCTGTCAAGTCACAGTCAAAAAAATTAATTTTATCAGAAGAAATTGCCACAAAAACGAGAAGAGCTCTTGATTAAAGGATAATATTAAGGCTGACATTAGACAAAATGATTTCGTATTAATCTTGATTTGAGACCATAGTACATCTGGTACTATAAGTATGTACACACTCACAGGAGACAAAGAGGGGTTTATGGGTTTGATGCGTTCATATTAAATTATCTTGAGCAAGGATCCACAGGGCAGTGTTTATAGGGTAAATAAAACCTTTAAATTATATTTCTCTGCTTGAAATTTTTCTTAAAATTTAACAAAAAAATATGACAAATTGCAAACATTCTGAGTAATATTAAAATTTCACTGAAAAAATACAACCATAACAAAAAAAGTACAATTTCAGTCTAATTAAATAAGATGGCAAATAATGATTACAGATACGTTTCTAGTTTATAGATGAATAATTAGTCTGGTCATGCCATGATAATTATGCACCTACATTAACCTTGCACATGTAAAACCAGCAGTAGTTTTGAGAAGGATCAGCATTCCCCCAACACATCTTGGAATTCTTCCTGAGGGAATTGTAATTTCATATTTGGGGATAATTGAGAGATGAGCAGATAACTGAGCCTGTGCAAGAGATAATTTGACTGGCCATTGTATTGATTCTTCCTGTAACGACTCAGGAACTGGTGGTGACAGAGATTTGTTCCAAGAGAGGAGTAATAGTATAAAACACATTACAGGTTATCTGGGCTTCATCAGGGGTCTGCCTCAGAGAAGGAAAGAATAAAAGAGGAAATCTTGTGCTAAATTAATCACAGGAAATACGTAGTACCATAATCCAGCCAGTAATCACCTTGACAAATACTATAAATTAATGCATTCATCATTGTTCATTACTTTTTTCTCTCACCCACAGAAATTTTCTAGGGTTGATATGTATATGTTGCTCTTTACAGAGCTTTTGGGTAATCAAACACTGATACAGGGCAACCTAAGGAGTGAACATCCGCTTTGTTAGAATATCTGCAGTCTCTCTTCAGCCAGGATTTATCTCCAAATAACACAGGAGGTGAACAGGAGCAGTGACTTTCCTTCCTGAACCAAAAAGCTCAGTGAACACTCTCAGCAATTCCTGAATCAACAAGGTTGCCCACAGCTCCCCAAGCAGCCAGTGCCTGCAAGCCCAGGTATATTGTTAGCAACCAAGCCATCTGTTTTCATCTCAACCCTGTCTTCCTCAGCCCAGCCCCAAAATCTGGTATTTTAGGAAACTATACAGCAGCTGCTACTTAGAAAAAATCTGTGATCTCATTCCCAGAAGGACTTAACAAGATAGTATTAACAAGTGACACGGTAAATATGAATCCATCAATTATTGTAATAATCCAAACAGCATGGTATTTCTAATTTCATATGCTAGGAGCTCAAGGCAGGTCAGGGGATCTAAAGTGAAAGTCCCTGCACTAAATGCTGTTCAGTACAACCTTCAGAATAAATTGTGGTAGGACAGCATGGATGAGTTAAACGTTATAAGGCTGTAGATGTAGCTCCAGAAAACAGTAATTATCCTCGTTAACATTCCTAGCACATTTCTCCATTAATAGCCATGCAGAAGCCTTCTAGAAAGCAGCAGGGGTTCAAACAGGATTTTATTGTTGCACAGAGTTATACCTTCCTCAGTAAAGAATTGCAGTGTGTCCCTTTATCTTCTGGAGCTGGAAAAAGCAAAAAACCTACCCCAACAAACAAAACCCCAACAAATAGAAGCCATCAAACCAAAAAAAACACCTTTCCTTACCAACTTACCTCTCCCTTCCCCAGGTCATGACAAACACAAGGCTGTGGCAGTTTCAGACTCCCCCAACCTAACTGAAACCCCTCAAAAACACCTTTGGGTGCACAAGACAAGAATGAGATGTTAAAGGACATATCTCATACATGCAGAGATTTCAAACCTCTTCCATTCCCATATCTTTCCTCAAGGGCAGTGGATACTTCAGATTTTTTTTTTTTAATAATTAAAACAATCAAAAAGCTATCCACTTTCCATTGTCATTTTAACTGGGCATTTTGCCAGTATAATTATATTTAGGATATGCTATGAAGTTCATGGCTTTATAAATTCAGAGCAGCAGGTGAAGAGCTTTCTCAGAGGTAACATAGATTTAAACACTGCTTCGAGGCAGTGGGGTAATTCTGAGTTCACATCTTCTCTACAGCAGATCAGCAATGATTGTTAGCATTTTAATAATTAATATGAGGCTCATCTCAGGTTTTTTATTCTTTCACTTTCCAGTTTCAGTGTTATTTTCCATTGGTTATTATTACACCAGGTCCAATAACCAGCATGGTTACACTAAAGCGCAAGAGATCTAAGAAGAGAGCTGCCACTTTTGCTAAACTTATTTTTGTTCAGTCTCAACAACCTGTCATTGCACTGCTCTTGCTTTAAGCAATTGAGGTTCAGGGCTTCCATGTTTTCCAGTTTTTCCCTTTATTACATTCAGTGCTACACCCCTTCCTTGAACAAACCTTTTCCAGATGAGCATTCACTTTTCTGCAGCTCACACACTTTATTTCTACTGTGTTATATAAAACAGAAGCTCTTTTCATGCTGTCAGTTTCTTCACACAAAAAAAATCATAGTCTAATTTGCGCTTGTCTAATGCAAAAAATGTAAAATTTCAAGTTGCTTTTAATCTTTGGATGTCGCTTAATCTGATTGTTCCTGCACCAGAAACTGGAGAGGTTCATCTGTTCACACCAGAGCTGAAGCAGCAGCTTATCCAAGTACCTGATGTAACTATTAGTCCACAAATCTAAGTTTATCAATCTCTTTGAGATGGTGATGCATTCTGCAGGTGTGAACCCCTTACATTGCCCTCGTATTGAAGGACATTGTGAGTTCTGCTGTAACACAAGATTTCCTTTGGGCAGGGAAGATGTTTAGTTAATTTGAATAGCAGCACCTTAACTGGCCACCCCATGTGAGTCCTCTCAGCCTCATTTAACACCTAACCAGGTAACCCGGATCTGCCAGCACAGTGTAAAAATGAATAATTAATGCAGGTAAAAGGAAACTGAAGAAAGGGTTCCTTATTTTTTGTGATTCCTTTTAAATTTGTTAATCAGTAGTTGCTCTTAGCAAGTATGTACATTAAAATCCCTCTCCAGTCTCGTGTGATCAGGACAACCAGGGACAGAAATTATTTCCTTTTCTATTACAAAGCTGTTTCTATCTTTCTCCATGTATCCACCCATGCACTTAAAAGGGGATAGAAAAGGATTTTACGTGAGCCTGAATATTTGCTTCTCCACCAAGAATCTCAGGGTTTTGTTCAATTTTTTTCTTTTTTTTTCTCTGGTGGTTAAATGGGAAAAATTGAACAGAGACATTTCCACTGTGAACTTTAATAGAACAGCCACAGTCAGTGGCCTTTGACATAGACTGAACTTCAGGAAGGTGGAAACTGGATGGTGTCCCTGGACACTTCCAGGCAATATCCCTAAAAAACCTTTCATTTAGATACTTTTATTAGAACCACCCCTGCAGGGCACACTTGTTTTCTGGGACTGAGCCATTTTCTGCTCCTTTTTGTTCAAAAGATGACAAAAACTAACTAGCTTTAAAACCAGTCAGTGTTCCGGCTTCTGAGTGTCCAGGGTGCTCTGTGGGCATCTCAGGGATTCTAATCCATGTGCAACACTGTTCATTACAAAGGGATTTATAAATCCCTTGGATTCAAAATTTATCCAACTTGTTCATAATATGTAATTATTTAAATGGAGTATCATTTCAGAAACTGTGCTCACAGGAAAAGCCCAAGTTCTTGTTCTGGCCTTACTCTGCTCCTTCTATTATTATACCCACTCAGTCTCACTTAGTGGCAATGCAGAACAGTGCACACTGCATTTCTGTTTCCAGCAGAAATATTTCCTCTTTTAAATATCGTTTGAAAAGAAATAGCTTAGTTTTAGAAACAGGGAGGAATACCTAGACTAGACTTTCAATTGGCTGGGCAGGAAAGGCGCAGCACGCAGGGACTATTCTCAGGGTCCCTGTCAAAGCAATGTCTGTTTGGGGACAGCTCAGGCCCTCTCTGACTTCCCAGCTGCTGGAGATGATGTAGTTATTGATTAACCCTCCACTGAAACTGGTCTTGAAGAAGAAACTACATTTTCCTTTTAAAATGCTCATATATACACACACTGCAGCTTATATTAGAAGGTGAATAAATGTATTTTCTGAAAGGCTACACTTATTTGGGAGGGTTACGTTTGTGTTTAAAGTCTTTCCTCTGCCACCTCAAATGAAAGAGCAACAAATAGCATATTGTTTAGAACACGGGACTATGTGGACCCTATAAAATAAACTATATAAGGCAGCAGAATGTCCAGGAGAAACTCGCAGTGACAGCTGGGGGGAGTTACTTTTGCAGCCCTTCAGTGGTGTTTCTCTCCTCTTCAGAGCTGATTCAGCTCTGCTGGACAAAGGTAAACATGGGAGAAGGCCCAGTGGGGGATGATACCAAGCAGCCTCTGGACACTGCACAGATATCCTTGGAATGGTCTTTGGCTCTGTGGCAAGTCCTGCTCTCCCATTTACCAACTCTTTAATCAAATGGGTTTTCTATCACAAGCAATAGGGATATTCTCCTCTTCTTTTTTTTTTTTTTAAACAGTGGTGTTTGAGTATTTAATTTCCACTGATCTTTCAGTGTCCTTGAATTTCAGTGGCTCCTTTAGCAACAAAGAAAGCAGGTGATTGAAATTGTCCCCAGAATCAATATCTGGTTTGCTGTTATTGACATCCCTGCATCTGTCTAAGCAGAAGTTCTGGTCCTAGTCTGATGAAATCTGAGGGAATTAAATCCCTTCTTAATGGTATGAGAAAACCCCTTGATTTATGCAGGCAGATACTGCTGTAGCTTTTGTAGATACAAATGATAATGTAAGTTATACTACAGGCTTTGTGTACTCTGCAGCATCATCACCATAACTCATATGCAAGTGCAGAACACCACTGCAAACCATTTTAATTATTGTTTTAAAAATTCATGTTACCTTGAAAGAAAGCTTAAGATATATCACATATATACCATCTTTTAAAGGAAGATCTGCACTTGTTAACGTATTTCTGCCTTAGCATCCCACCCTTACACAACCAGTTAGATCAGTATTTCAGTTGTCCTTGTTTTGTAAGCAGTAAACATCAGTCATTCCTCTATGGAATTTTTAGGAGAATACTACTATTGAAGACTTGTGAGAAGGCTGGAAAAATAAATAAGATTAATTTTCATAGGAAAAATCCTAAACAAGAAGCAGCACATAGAAAAAAGCCCGCTACAAGGAGTGTTGGAAGTGTTTATAAAAGGTGGATCTGGTTGCTGGGGCTCAGTCATTAGTTCAAGCTCTGAATTTAGTTGCAGTTGATTTATCCGTTAGTTTTCGTACAGTTTCAAATCATGTGAGCAGGGTGAGAATTGCTGAAAGGCAATGGCTCATAGAGCCCACTGAGGAGTTTAGTGGAACACCAGGACAATACAAAACTTCATCCTTTAAAAAGTATCATAAATTTGAGCCAGTTTCATAGTAATCAAAGTGGATAACCGATTTACAGATTCCTAAATGAGCATAGTGGGCAGTAGAACACAAGGGAGCTGCTCCTCAGGTGTGACTGAGCCTGAAGGATTTTCATTGCTGCCTTCTCATTGTCTCTGTGCAGGTGGAAAGTCTGTAAAGAAAGGAACTTTTCTGTGGAACGTTTTGGCTTTTGGGGTTTGGTTGTTTGGGGGTTTTTTTGTTATTCCCATGTCCTCAATATAGATTATGTTTCCATGAGCTGTCATCTTTAGGTCACATTAGATTACAGTTCAAACAGAGCTTAACCTCCCAAAGACAGGAGACGTCAAGCTCACAGTTGAAGCAGACAGATTGTCAAGGTAAAATATAGAATTAGTTGGCAATTGTGGTGTTGTCAAAAGAAAAATTACCAAATTTTTACACTTTTCCCCCCAAATCTATATGAGAGCCTTATGTGTCAAAAAACCCCAGAGTTTCTCACCAAAATAAATAATAAATTACTGCTTTTGCCCTGGTCAGGTCACTACCAACCTGAGCTGGATCTGAGCTTATGAAGGTAACTTTACTTTAATCGGTAGAAGAGGATTCTCATCGTAGCTATTTCCAAGGCCTAATACAAAGTTTCAGACAAAAATAATAAGTTCAGGTCCTGCTTATAAAACTATATTAGTTCAAAGATGTTTGAATATGAGATAATAGGAGAATAAATATCTTGTCCATCAGAAAGTGGGCTGTTACACTTCCAGAGTGATTTGTTTCGATGCAGTGGTGTTTATCATGTTGATAAAATAGACCATGGATCTGAAAATTGGGAGATTTTTCGTGTTAATTTGAAGCAGCACCTGTACAAGCTGCTGTGACATCAACATAATACCCTAAAGCCGCAGATTCTGAGAAGATTTATTTCCTGAGCCCTTATGCAGCCACATTCTCTTTGCTTCTGACATTCTCAATTTGCAGCCTGCTGGTGATCCAATCTTACTCATTCCAGCCCTGTAATAAGGATGTCAATGCAAGAAGAGGAAAAGTCATTATCTGATAGCCAGCAGACATGATAAAAGGCAGAGTTAGCTATCTCAGGGGTAAGGCCACCCTTTCTGCCTTGGAGGAGCTTCTCAAGGTCATGGGCAGCTTTTGTACCTGTGTGTTCCAAATTCACTTGAAGCTGTGGGCATCAGATGAAACTGAATCATCCCTAGCACACAGCCTCATGCCTGGATAAGGTTTTGATTTTTTTAATATTAATCAGTGAAAATTTTTAGGTCTCATTTGAACATATATTTGCATCAAAAAAATCAAAGAGACAATGAGCTACAGAGGAACTTAGTCTGAATTTCTGGGTCCTGCCAAGTTAATGACTTTCGTATGGGTTTGGATTATGCTGAAGTTTCTCTCACAGCAGCATTAATCAGGCAATGTTAGTTCACCATTTGTATAGGCGGATTTTTACCTGAAATTTAGAAATAATAATGAATATAATCTGGTTTTGGGAACTGTTAAAATGTCAGTGGTGTAACAACTGACAGCAAAAATTTATTTATCGATTACAGTGTCAACTACAAAGTACCATTCCAGGAGATAACCCCACTGAGGTAAAAGTTGTTTTTGAATATCACAGTTGTTGTTGAATATCAATTGTAGCTTAAGAGGCAGTTTAATTTTCTGTGGGGAAATCAGAAAAGCCTAAAGAACAGGAGAACAGTGTGTGGGAGAAGTCAACCTTCTCCTGGGCCTCCTGAGCTGAAAATTCCTTTTCCCAGACTATTGGTATGGTTTTTGTAGAACTGCTTTATAGAGAGGACATTTCCCAGGCTATTCTAGTCATCCACTTAGTTGATCAACTTTGCTACAAGAGAATTAGATACGTAAATAGAAAAGGACCAATAGCCTTCATGGTTTGGGATCATCATCACTTCTTCTAGCTCCCACAAGCACAACAGCCTGGAATTTTAGCCTAAGTGAGGTTTCAACCCTCCTAAACATCAAATGGAATAGTTTTGACTCCAACAGAGATTTTTATTTTTAATTTTAAGATTTACCCCCTGGAGGCCTTTGCATTCAATGACTTGAGTAATATCCCTCTCTCCCTTGCTCTGTACAAAGCCAACACCTGTGATCCAAACCTCATTCCAGTTTGGTTTTGTACTACACCTCCCTTAGTCCTTTGATGAGCTCCTCCTTGGGAGAAATCCTCAGTGTTGTAGCAGCCTGACAGCAGCTGCAGCCAGAGGCTTATTCCAGAGGGCAAGTGCAGCATCCAGCTGGTCACTCCTGGCCAAACTAAATCATCTTTAAACAGGACCTCTTCATAAAGGCAGAATCAGCAATATCTTTGTTAATTCCACTAATTTAGTGTATCTCTGTGCCTCCCTGGGACCTCTCTGTCGTCTGTCAGTGATAAAGAGATAAAGAGACTGCATATCCCAGCATTATCCCAACCAGGGATTGAAAAACTAAGGATCTCAGGAACATGCTTTGGTGTTTGAGACACTTTGTTGTGATTATTCAAAAAACAAAGGATACTGTGCACTGTCCTAAGCTGAACTTCCTCCTTCTCGTTTCCAGGGCTGTGCACTCCGTTAATACAGTGTATTTAGAGGTAATAGGAGGTGCCAGATCAGCATTCCCAAACAGCCTGTCCAAATCCAGGGTGCCCATGGGGTGGCCATGTGCTTCAGCTCCACTTCAGCAAATCATCACCAAACCCATCCTGTCCTCAGGCAAGGAGTGTGCCAGGCTGGCAAGGGCCTGCACTTCCTAAGGCGTATTTTCACTTTACAGAGAGAAAAATATCCTTAGCCTTGATTTCTGCAGAAAACAAATTCTTTCGCTGTTCAGTTGGCAAATAGCCAGATATAAAAATATGTCCAGGCCATATTCAACAGCCAGTTTTGGTATACAGGCACCTCCAGGAATTTATGCATCAATAAAATCTTGGTCTCTTATCCTGAGCATCTAATGGAAGATTTTTAATTTTTTTTAATTTGAGGGGGAAGGATTCTGTCTCCTGAAATCCTGAATTCTTTTTCCCATATTTCCTCTCATTTACCTCCCTTCCATTAGCAGTCCAATCCTCCGTAAATATATCTGTGGGCAATTAATTCACATGGACATATATGTGTCGCTGGCCTATTCTCTAAGGGAAACTTACTATTTAACTTCTGATACTCTCTCTGTAGCTTGTCTCAAAGTGATATTTGACTTGGGAATAAATTGCTGGAGTTATTTCTCCCTTAGGCAGATTTATTATTGAAATTAAATACACCATTTATAGATTTATTTTTTTTTACTAGCAGTAAGCAGCTGCATACAAGTAATTCCGCTCTGAATGAGACTCGTTTCCCACCACAAATCGGTTTCTTGGGATGCTGACTCATCTCAGGATCTAAAGTGTGTCCTGTGCTACAAAAACATGGTCCTCAGTTTCACTCTACCAAAACTTTCTCTGCAAAACCTCGGAATCTTTTCCCACCTCTAACAATGTGCAATTCCTCTTCCCTGTTTGGAGCTCAAGTTTCAGAGTTTTCACGTTCCTCCTTGAGCTCTTAAGTTCTTTCAGCATCAGTCAATTCATGGTACAAAGAATCTTACCATCAAAATTATGGAACATACCCCATTGGCTCCAGGAGTATATTCCAATATAAGGGACACGACTGCAAGTGACACCCCTGGAGTCAGTCACTGATAGCTCCAGAAATCAGTTTAATTAATGGGTTTTCCACAAGAGCATGAATTTATGCAGTGGATCTGTCTCAGGCCCTTTGGATTTGTCACTGTGTGTGGATCTCTCTCCTCACAACTGACACATTCCTTCTCTCTCTGTTGCACAGCCGTTCCCTGGAACCAGAGCAGCTCGAGCAGTGAATTCCCCAGCTACAGTGAAAACGGGAATGATTCCAGTCTGCTGGTGTCCCCGCTGCTGGTGGCTGGGGTGGTGATCGGCCTGGTGCTGTTCCTGTCCTGTGCCACCATCGTGGTGGGCAGCCTGCGCAAGGACGGGCGCATGCGGCAGCCACACCGCGGGAGAGCGGCTGGCTATGGTAAGGCATTGACAGCAAGAACGTGCTGCTGAGGGCAACCAAAAGCATCTGGGCAAGGGATGAACACCAACATGAAAATCTGGGCTAAGTAAGTGACAGGCAGCTTTGCAGTTTCATGGCATCTTTGTGCTGGGACTGATTTCCCACAGGACAACCCCACAGTTAATGGTGAACATCACCCAGACCAGTGTTGACAGCAGTCCCTAAACATCTTATCTTCCATTGTTAAGGTACAAGTTTTTTCCTCTGTCACATTTACAAGTCCCCTCATAGCTTTGGTGCAGAATTTGATGTCATTGCTATTTGTTGGTAAGCCAGAATTACCTTCACTTTGTGCACCAACCTGTGACAATGACCGAGAAAATGCAGTTTCTCTGACCACAAAAGTTCATAACAGGATATAAACAGAACGAGGCACCAAAATGTCTGTGCAACTGACATCATCATTAATTGTATCATTGATGATATCACTGTCATTACTATGGTCATCATAATTAATGATGTCACTAACGACATCAGTGTAGTTACAACAGTCATAATCATCAGAGAGTCAAAAGGTGCCAATTCTTACTCCCTCAAAAAAATAAAAAAAAAGCACTCCAAGAGGATTTCAGACTATCAAGGAGCTAATTTTATAGTTCTACCTTTAGTCCATTTGAGGTTTACTGACCAGAAGTTAAAAAGAAGTTAAAAGCCACTTTGTCAAGGAAATTACAGAATCGGATTATTTCTATTTAAGGGAAAAAAAAAAAAAACAGCTACCTAAGGGTACTTCATAAGTCTTCAGCTAGTAAAAATCCAAATTATAAATAGTGGAGCATCAACAATTATGTCCTCTGTCCACTTGGAGCCAGGAATAGGGTTTTTTTGCTTTTCCAGAAACATTTATCCAGGTAAATTAATAACATCTCTATTTTGGGAATTAAATTTAGAGTTCAAAAGAAGTAAAATGCAAACTCCCATGGCAATTTACAGAGGGAAAAGTTAAAAAAACCAAAAATCCAGAAAACTAATGTCTGCTATTATGGTAACATCCATTTTTTTCTAATTTTCAGCTGCTGAATTCAGGATTAAGTAGTTAAACCCAAAGTTACTGTTTGACCCATGAACAGCAATATTTTGGCATGATAAAATGCTGACCATTAAGATTCAATCACTAGCTTTAAATCTACTGCTCTGGTAATTTCAGCTTCTTGAAAAACCCTGAAACCAGATGAAAACATAAAGGACAATTTTCAAACTGCTTGTTAGAAATAACAGTGCTGGAGAAACGGAAAAAGTAAAGCTTTCTTTCAGAGGTATACAGAAGAATAATCTTAAACTGAATTGTACCTCACTTCCCAAGGAAAATGTTACATCAACACACATCATCCAAATATCTCCATGTGCTTCTACACAACATGGGAGCAGTGGGAGCTTCCTTCACTTGCCAAGCAGGATGAGAGATTGGATTAGTTCAGGGATGTGGTGGGCTGGCTCTGGCTGGATGTCAGGTACCCACCAAAGTCACTCTGTCACTGCCCTCTGCAACTGGACAGGGGAGAGAAAATATGACAAAGGTTCTTAGGCTGAGATAAGGCCCAGGAGGGGTCCCTGATGGATCACCATCATGGGCAAAACAGGCTCCAGGTGGGGATAGTAATTAAAACACTACAGTTCACCAACAGATGATGCTGACTTGCTCCTAAAGGAATAGAAATGCCCTGTGAAAGCTCTTTGTTCCAGAATATCCTCAATTCATGTGCCTCAGATAGGGTTTGTGGGTTTATTTATGGCAGTGTTATAAACAGTGGCAGAGAATCCACCACAGAGCAGCAAATGTTAATTGCTTATTTTCCAGCTCCAGATGGCTTTTCTCATGGTGGCTCTTCTGGGGAGCTGAGATCCACCTGCACCGAGGATTCTCCCCCAGCCTGTGATTTTGGATCCTATCTGGATATACTTTCTCAGGTCAACATCATGTATCCTGACCCACCCCCATGGTAAGCATTTCTCTGGGATTGAGTATTATAGTCCTGCATTTGCAAAGCCTGTTAAAGAACATAAAACTGTCAGACCTGTGCCCACTACAAAAATTCAGGTCATGGGAACTCTAAATACAGACAGACATTGTTTAGTTGGAGGATAAGTTCAAGTTTCCTTAGTCAAGCATATTTGTACTCAATAAAGACATGTACAGCCAGGGGTTTAGCGATATTCACATTAAAATTTATTGTATTGATGGCATGCTAATGAAACACACAGGAAGAGTTTCTTACAAACATCTGTCTTCGAAATAAATCAGTTTACAAGTGAAAGTTTCTCCAGGAGAAAAACACATACTTTTTCCGAGAACTTTCAGGTTACATTTATTACTGACCTTGAGACTGTTTAGATCAGAGGAAACAGAAAAAATAAAAGGGGATGAAAAAAGAGAAGGGACCAAAGCAGAAATTCAAGAAACCTTTAAGGTTTTCCATATTTCTCAGTAAATCTCACTTCTGAGAGGTCAGAAAGGTATGTTTTCTTCAGTTCTGCTTTCTGCTGGAATACTAGGCTTAGGAAAGNGGTTAGGTAACAGGTTTGGCTAGGTTAGGTAATAGGTGATAGGTTGGACTCGATGATCTCTAAGGTCTTTTCCAACCTTACTGATTCTGTGATTCTGTGATTCTGTGATTCTGTATTCCAGCAGAAAGCAGAACAAAATAACCCATACCTTTCTATAATACCCTGTAATTGTACTTAGCCTCCTCAACTAGGACAGGGAGAAAATTGTTTGGGATTGCCCATTTTATGTGAGTTTTCCACAAAGGAGGATAACTATCCTATTAGAGCTATCCAACCCAAACCTGCTCTGCAGAGCCACATTTGCCTGGGCTGTAGCAACAACTTTGGAGAAGAGTGTCCTTCAAAAATCAGCCAGTTGTAATCAGACAGTCATTCCAGAAATTATACAGCAGCTCCTGGATTTGTGTGCCTGCATTACCAGGATACAGGAGTGGTCACTGTGAGCTGTAAGACTTGCACCTTAGGCCATCAGCATCTCCTCCATGTGCCTCATGTTCCTGGAAGTCCATAAGGGTAGGAATTCAGTTACTCCCTCCAATAAAGCAGAAATAATTTTAGGCAGAGCATCACTGCAGGCTTTTGCAGTGCTGGATCTTACAAACAGCAAACAATGAGTGAACAGCCATGGCCCACTGTTTTTCTTTGTGGTTTTTTTTTTCTTTTTAAACAGACTCTATCTGAAGTTAAACCACCATAAAATCACTCCTTTTCTGACTGCTGGTATGCAATATGTGATACAGAGCAAGTCAGTAGTAGGAACAAACAATGCATAGGTCTTTGGATTTTTTTATTCTATGCAGATTCTACAAGCAACCCTTTCTGTCATACTACATAATAAATGGGGTTTTAGAGATGGTGTAAATATTTTAGCAAAAGCTCACATGTGAAAAATCATTTTGAGCTTAGCATCTAAATTCGTAAGACTTCATCCAAATGATTTTTGGACCCACACCCACGAGTCTTTGCTAATAAAAGGCAGTCAGATGACACCCAGCAAGAGTTTGAGTGGGCAGCTGGCCAGATTGCTGAGAAGAGACTCACACTCTTGAGAACATATTTCTTTAGCAGAGGGATCACTGATGATTGTACCAAAGCTTGCTTCCATTTCCAGTTTGAAACAGGCCCAGGGAAGGATTTTTCCAGCTCTGTGAAGTTCTGTTTGGAAGGAGATACAGAGTAGGACTACATGGTCCCTGCTTTCCAGGAAATTCTGCAGTTAATTCTATAACTAGCCTAGAATGAGTTAATTATCTTGTGTCCTCCCTTGTACTAAGAAACTATTCTGAGACAGCAGGGCTAAGATCAGACAGACACAAAGTTGTCCTGCCACTGCCACCTCCGGATTTCCTGGTGAGTGGACTGAGCCCCTGAGGGCCCAAGGTCTGACATGAATCCTGCTCATCCCATTCCTTACAGCTCTGCATCCAGGTCCAAAGGAAAGAACATTGTTGATGGTTTCGCTGTTTTCTCGCTGCGACTGTAGTTTATATTTTAGACAAAGTAGCCTTGGCAAATCATCAAAATTTTAGTAATTTTTATATCTTAGCAACACAACTTGAATAATACTTCAGGAAGAGCAGAGCTTGGCAGATGGCTGAAAGCAAAGGTACGTGGAGACTTTTAAACCTGCTATTAGTGCATTTTATAGATCATTGTAACTTCAGTAAAGCACTGGGGGAGAGGCATTGCATGAATTATTGCATTATCTAAGAGCCTGAAAAATTCCTGTATAGCTTTATACTGTTCTCCATAGCGTAAGGCTGAGGTGTATTTTTTTAATTAGTAGAGCATGGAGATTATTTGGACTGATGGGTGTTAACAGCAGGAAAACTGACTGTAGACATGGCCTTGAAGCATCAACAAGACATGCTTGACCTTGTGCATTTAAAATATTAACTCTTTGGGATCAGTCTTGTATTTTGAAGAGTAGATTTACTGAAATGTAGACTGGCTAAATTAATGTAATTCCTCCTCCTAATTCAGGTGGTGCAAGATATAATTTAGAGCTAAACTAGCATGGCCAAAAGCTGATAATACAAGAATGAAGACAAAGCACCTCTGTTTGGCCAAGGCTTATTAGCGTTGAGTGGTTTTGTTAGACTTTACAGCTGGGCTTAGGGCACAACATGAGTGGAAAGGGAATTTTAGGGGAAGGTTAATGAAACCCAGAGTTAGAGTACCTGTGCTTATGGCAGAGGGAGAGCACCCTGGTCAGGGCTGTCCACTCTTAACTCTCCAGCTGAAAGTCCAGTAACACTATTTATATAAAACTTTAATTGGTAAAACCATTATTAAAAATGCCTTGAGATGCTTATAATTGCTCTGACATCTAAATCACAAATTTCATTTGAGACTCAATTTGCTTATCACCATTAGTAAAAGTGTCTTCTCACTAACCACTTCCTTGCACTGCATTTTGTGTTAGATTTAGAGGGATGCCATGCACACAGTGTTGTCATTAGCCTGCTATAGTTGCAGGGTGGTTACAGAGAAGCCCTTTGGTCAATTTGTCTTGACAGCCCAAAATATACAGTGCTGCCACTCATAAACATCCCTTTAGGATAATTAATGACTTTCTAATGAGTCTCAGATCTGTGTTAGCATCTGTCAGATTGATTNGACCTTAATTTCCCTTTGAATACGAAAACCAAAAAAATCAAACTATTTAAGGGACTTCCTAGTCTGAGACATTGTTTTCTATCCCCCACTTCTGAGGATGCAAGTTAACCATATCAGAGGAAGGAGTCTTGAACCAGCTTCCTAGATTTTCTTGAAAGACAGAATTCAGCTTGACATTAAAACCTACTAAACTGTGCTGTATTCCTTTGTCAAGGCCATTTTCCCGCAAGCACAGCAGGTAGCTTACAGTGACAGCAGACAAAGCATGAGGTGGACATTTGGGGTTAAATTCAGCTCACTCCATCACCCTCAGCGAGATTTCAGTCAATAAAGTAAAAAATGCCATTGGAAATAGGACAGTTTGGAATACATTAGATATCATGAGCTCACATATACTCACATAAACTCACAATTCTTTTAATTCCAAATTGCCAGCAAGTCAAAAGCCTGTCACTTCATATCCTAGTGCTATTCCTAAATTTCACCAGGAATGTACCTATTCCATAACAGGGCTTGCAAGGATCTTTTGTTCTCATTGTACTCGTTCCAAAATAGCTGAGGACAGAACTGATTCCTGATTATTATGCCAAACTTCTAATTTCTAGCTTAGATTTGTTTACAGCCATTTTAGGACAGTTTATTTTTGTGGCATTTCCATTCCTCCTAAATACCCACACCTCTCTCTTTACTTGTTTGTTGTGTTTGTAGTCAAAAATCTCACACCTCAGCCTGTTGTGAGGCTGAGGCACAAAGTCCTCTTTGCTTTTCTGTCATCAAAAATATCCGTGGAGAGGGTGTATGGTCTGAATCAGCCTTTCTTTACACCTGGCCTAGTTTCACTCTAGAAGTGCAAATTATTGCTGCATATAAAACACCCTGAGCAGTGACAGCAGAAAAACCTGATGAAACAGGAGCACAAAGTATTTCTAACATGCAGAACAATCACAACTGAAAGTTGTTAGGGCTTTGAAAAATTCATTTAAAAAAAAAGAGTATTTTTCTTTGATTTCCCAGACTTTCTGTCACATTGTAAACCTACTCTTTCCTTTACCTGCTCAGAATTCATTCCTGGAATAATTAAAGCAAAGCCTTTTCTAGGACTATAATCCTAAACATTAAAAGGCAAACTTCCTCAAACATCAGCAGGTCCTGATGACATGCAAGAATTGGTGCTGTTGTTTAGAACTCTGGATTAATTTGGGAGGCTACAGGAGATTATTTTAATTTGTCTCAACTGATTATTGTTACTCAACCAGTGCCCACAGCTTCACTGTCATTTACTGTGTAATGGTTACAGAAATCCAGAGACATTGCTTATGAACAAGCCGTTCTTATTACATATAAAATTAATGCCAGGCTAAAATACATCATATAAAATGTTCATCATAGAATTACTTGTTTTATTTAAAACTTTTATTTTAATTACTGAAAGCTGCACAATTATGTTGAAACTGCATTACATATATCAGTTTCAAATGTTATCTGATTTATGTTCTCATGAAAACACAGTTTTCATTTAATTCCATTTTTCATCTGGAATATTAATGCATCAAAGACTCATAACTCCTTCAGGATTGTCCTGACGTAAGTTTATCTTGACACAAGTTGAACTTGAGACATAATGCAAAATAAAGACACAGACTTCTAGTACTTTTTAATTAAACTAATGCTTAACAATTCACTGACTAAGCAGGCAAAAGAAAAGTCAAAATACAGTTATTAAATGCACTAGTATTGAAAATGGAAACTGCCAGTATCAAAAATAAACCCAGAAAAATATCCTGTCTCGTTACATATCTCATTATAAGAGCAGTTCTGTCAAAAATTATACATGTCCTCATGGTAGTTACACATCACTGGAGAATATATGTATCCTACAAAAACACAGCTCAAAGGAAACGTGGGCAGATTTACAAGCTCCAGTCCTACAAACCCAGCTCTGAGTAAACTGTGCCATCAGAGATGGGACAAGGCTCAGCACCACCAGCTGAACTGCCCACATGGACATCAAACACATCATTATTTTTTCATTTGATCATCCTTTTAGAGCATTACAGCATCATTATTCTAACCTCAGCTTTTATGTTAGGTAACAGCACCACATAAACACCCTTTGTGGGGTTTTCATCATAACTTAAACCTGGCAGCACCTGCATGTGCCAGATTCAGTCATTGTGTTTGCCACTATCAAAAGGAAGCAGGAGGTCATCAACAAAATGGAAGCAATTTTAGTGGAGTCATAAGGTGATAAATGAACAAAGTAAAGCAAAAGACAGCCATTTCACAATGAATTCTTCCTTCCTCAGATGTGCATTTTTTTTTCACCAGCTATTGTTTGCACCTTGAGGAATTCTGTAAGCAGAACATTCCTCCTGCTCCAGATAGTAGGTTATATGTAATTTATGAATGACAGCTGGTTAAATAAGAGCTTTTAGGTTTCCTTAGCAACAAACCCATCCTAATACTTGTTGCAATGAGACCTGACAAACACATAAAGTTATTTCCTTCCCCTGCAACATTCTGAGTCAAGAAGGTCAGCTCGAAGAGCTGCTGTAATTTTGAAGCACCATTCTCCTCTTTGCACATCACATTTACACACAGCAAGATGTGAACAGACATCAGCCTTCCTTGCATTTATCAGGAAAATTATCCCTTAAAAACTCAGTAGTTTAGTCCATGATAACAATGAGGGTATTATAGCAAGAAACAAGGCCACAAAAATGTGGACAAGAGCCCATTTCATGGTCACTAAACCCTTCCTTCCCATGGCTGCCTGTAAGATACATTGAACCTCAAGATAACAGAATTTTTAAAAACAATGGATAAAGTGGATTCACCACAAGTACTGTAAACAAGGATTTTTTTTCAGGGCTGAGAAACAGGCATGTAATATTCACAAGATGCAATGTAATGAATTAATGTGACCCACTGTTAAGTTATGGTAGCAAAATCCTTTCCAAAAGCATTTGTTTTCCCATCTGAAAAGATTTTCTTGTGACTACTGTAGTGAACTTTAAGCCTCAGCTACTTTTTACATGTACAGTAACTTCACAGAACTGAATTCATCAGATAAAGTATAACTATTGTTGGGTTTGGGGGGCTTTTTGGTGAGTTTTTTTCGTAAAAGACTAGCAAGCGTTTTTGGTTTTCCATTTAAGTCATGGTTTTGCACCTTCAGTTGCACTAGAGCTTCCCAGCTTTCTCTTTCCCAGATGAAATCAGCAGCATTAGTTGTCACACTGACAATATCATTCCAATGACAATATCCAGTGACAATGTCATTCCAATACATACCAGGAATGACCATCCCTGATGGTTATGGATGCCCTGGATCTCAGTGGTGTCCATCTCTGCAGATACCTCTTGGCCCCTCTGGTACTGAGGTCTCCACACCAGCTGACAAAAAGCAGCTCCTCCATTGTACTCTTCACTTCTAGTTGCCACTGTTTGCAAGTGGAAAGAAAGAACCCTAAAAGCTGTGTCAAACGTGCCGAGGTCACACTGCAGGACCAGTTTGGGACACACCTCTTTGCACTGAAATGCAGGAGTCTGTTCACCTTTTCTGAAACACAAAGCTTCATTTTAAAGTGACATTATGGATTTAGTCCAGTATCACCCACATCAATAAGTTCTAATCAACTGTAAGAAATTAATGCTATCACAATTTTTTGTAAGTAAGACTTTAAGTCTTTTGAGGAATGATTTTTCAACCACCCACATACATGGACAGTGCATACCTGTCCAACTATGTATCAATTTTTATAATAATAAACAAAGATCTCATACAGCCCTGCAAATTTACGCAGTAAGTTCTCTTTGTAGGAGAGACTGCAAAATAAAATTCATGCTTTTAGTGTTAATAATATATTAGTTATCCTACAGGAATACCTCTATAACAGCACTCTGAAAGCACAGTCACATTGCTGATGCTGTTAAGCAGAAGAGGGAAAAAAATCCCACCACAAAACAAACAAACAAACAAAAACTCAAACCCTCAAAGAACTAACAAAAATATAAACCAACCAAACAAACAAAAAACCACCAAAAAAAAGGAAAAAATACAAAGTTGGAGTTGCTTGTATGACCTTAATTGATCTCCATTTTGTCCTCAAGAGAGAATGCCAGGAACCTTATCTATCGCCTTCACTATTAGTAACAGCAGTAGCTGTTTGCAAAGTCAGCATTACAGGCGGAGATACCAGGCACAGAAAAGAGCACAGGAAACTGGGTGTCAAGATCATAAACTGCTAATTAAATTTAAAAAGTAATTTTTAAAACAAAAAAACCAAACAGCTCTTCGAATTATTTGTGATTCTCTCCCTGGCCATAACAATCTGTAGGTACAACTGTGAAGGTGCCAAAAAGCTATTTAATTAAAAGCCTGGAATAAGTCTTTACTACCCTGTTCAATTTTTAAAATGTGATCTTAATTGCCAAAAATGAGATGAGGAACATTACTTGCTTTTGGAAAAAAAGAGATAATTATTTGTATCCATTGTACGTTTAAAGAAAAAGTGCCCTGACACTAATATGTTGACAGTTACTGAACACTGAAATGCCAGGTCATGAATACCAGAATTTGTACCCATTTGTCTTGACACTTAAAAGTCACCTTCACAAGAGATCATTTTGTTATTTATCCCACCAAGCAGTTTAGCTCTACAAAGCTGAGCTCTGGCCCCTGAAAGGGATTCAATTAAATCCCAGGGAGAGAAATACAGATGATCAGCTAACAACGGGAAGAAACAGTTCCCACTGTGCCCAGTTCTCCTTCAGCTCAGTGGCAGATTTCCCACGTGCTGGACCCAGGCCCAAGATCAGGAAAGAGAGAAGCTTCTTCCCTTCTGTGTCTTGGCAAAAGGGTTCAAAATTTTCCACCTTGAAACTCCAGTTACTGCAGGTTGTTCTGAAACTCTTCTGCTACGGGAACAAGTCCCAGTAAGTGCTCTGTGCTCTTCATTAGCCTGATTAAGTCAGTCAAAATCCATGGAGATACATATTTTAAATAAATTCACTGGGCTCTGGGTCAGCAAAATGTAAATGAAATAAAGATGCAGCTGATGGCAGGTAATCCTGCAGAGTGGCCTTTCCTCGGCTCTCGCTGAGTTCATGGAGAGTTGAGAACATCAGGTCCTTGATCTCTGACTGAGGTCCAAGAACTTTTAAAGGACTATTAGGTATGTTTGAAAGCTTCAGTAGAGGCTGGAGTGATTTTTTTTTTTCCCACAGGCTATAAAAAAATAATTCTACTTCCTACATGCTGGGACTTGTTTCTGAAATATCCATCAGCCCCACTAAGGACTTTCAGAACAGACTTTTGTTTTGAAATCCCATTTTATGATGAGGAAACAAAAATTTTCTAGTCTGAATTTAAAGCCATTCTCCTTATGAGTATAGAACTAAGGCAAAAAGGGAGGTAAACATAAAAACACCTATGGATATTTGAGTTTTGTAATGTGGTATTATGATTTCTGTTTCTTACCTCTCCTTTGCTAAAAAAGTATTTCCATCACCTGGACTAGGAGCAATACCATCAAAATGTGTTATTTTTATGAAAATCATGAGGAGCACTCTGAGACAAAGCTATGATTGAGTGCAGCAGAATCAAGTGTTTTTCCAAGGCAGGGCACCCATGTTGAGCTGGAGTAGGTTTGAGCTGCACCCACAGCCTGCCAGGAGGGTTTATGAGCTGGGTTTGGCCTGGCAGTAACACAACTCAGGGGCAGAATTTGTGCAGTCTACTGAGAATACATATGCTAAATATCCCGAGTTTCAGGAAATATCCTACATCGTAATATGTAGCTCTGCAGTTCTTTACTTATCTGGCTCCAGACAAATGTTTGTCAGGTTAACTGCATAGGCAAAGGTGTTTTTTTCACAGGAGATATTCTCTTGAGCAGAATTGGATTTTAAATGCTCCTGAAATGGTTGAACAAGGCAGCCACAAAGCAGGACTAACATTTAAGGTGGTGATGTTATGGCTCTTTCTCAGTCTGTCCTGTAGCCAGGAATGCAGGACCTTCCTGCAATGCTCTGGAGCTGGGCTGGTTTGGTGGCCAAGGGGAGTCTGTGCAGTGTGGGCTCGAACAGGTGTTGCTGGGACAGACAGACACCCAGAGAACAGTCTAGAATGACTAGTTGTGCTTGGCCTGAGGGCTGAGCAGTGCCCAGTACCAATGCTTGGATCTTGTCGTGTCCCATCACCTTCCTGCAACACAGGACATGGGAAAACACAAGCACAAAGACACTCTGGTCTGTCCAGGCTCATTATCTACAGACTCACAGAAGAACAGAATATTCAGGGTTGGAAGGGACCCATGAGGATCCTCAAAGCCCACCCCTCATGGGCCTGCCTGGCCTGTGCAGTCCAAGCTCCCACCTAAGGAGTCTGCCAGCATTCTCACCAGGACAGCAAGCACAAAGCAGAGTAAGGAGGGAATAGTTTCCCCTGGCACCAGCTTGGCGGCACAAGCAGAGCTATGAAGGCTGGGTACACCTGAGCTGGCTCCTCAGGGAAATCCCACAAATCCATCTGTTTGCATCCCTCCCCTTTCGGAGGAACGTGACAGATACTCTGCCAGAATGACTAGCGTGAGTCTGTCATGATTATCCACCACAGTTCTGCACCTCAGCCTGAAATGCTGCTGCCCCTGCCAGCACAGACCGGGATCAACCCACCACATGGAACTGCTGGCTGAGCACCACAGACCTGGGAGTCAGAAGGACAGACCTCAGGGACACCCTACTTTAGATTCCATCAAAGGTCCCTAGAACTTGTTTCATAACTAAAACAGCAACACCACTTCCTTTTCCCCTCGGCTCTTTTGTAACTTGGCTCTTACAGGCAGGTTAGAGCAGGAATCATTTTCACTGCACTTACTGCAACACAGTGGGATCCCTTCTGTTCCTGCAAAACCAGCTGTAAAGATAAGCTGGACTTACTCTGAGCTGAACAGTACTGCTGCAGATGTTCCTTTCATGGAGCAGGATGGAGTCTGGGCTTTTGCTGAGACCTCTGGGATTATTTTGGAGAGTATGTATTTGGAGATGTGTTTTTAGGTGTTTTGCTCTTGAGTGTCTCACATGGCAGAGCAAGCAAAGATGCGGGCTGAGGAACAAAGCACCAGGTGACCCTTTTCTTCTCACTTTACCTACCCCTGTTATGCTGAAAATAATGTACTGTGGCATTTTTTTTCACAGGAGTCTAATGAAAAATTCCTTTTTTTCTTTCAGCTACGATGAATGTGTGGGGCCAGGAGCAACACAAATATATATTCCCACTGATGATCCCCCCCCATATTCTCTTACGGACCCTTGTCAAAGAAATGAAATATCTATAAATATGTATATTAGCCAGGAAGAGGAAGCAGCATCTGGGACTACAGGACAGGCTGCAAATTATGCAGTCAGGCTGCAGGACTTACAGCAGCCCATTCCATCCATCTCTGTCATCTCTCACTCTGGAGGCTGTGCCCCTGTACAAGACAGTGGTGTGTGAACAGACTATGCCCATCCCACTTGTTCCAACAGAAGTATGGAACTATTCTACTCTCAGACCCCAAATCATGTGAATAAAAGTGGCTTTTTCCTTCAGTTCTTCGGAAGAAGTCAGACCAACAACAAAACATTTAAATGGAAGAATAAAACCTGTGAAAGTTTTACCCATTTTTTATCTTTACACAGGGATACAATGGGATTTTTTACAGTGATTTTTTAAAGTTTGTCTAGATGTTCCTCTTTGTGCTTCAAAGTGTTCCATGACACCACAGAGCATAAAAGAGCAGCAGTGACAAGCAGTGGATTTGACCTTTTTGAAGCATTTCAAACCACATTGAAATCAGCCACTCCTAATGAAGATACGTGTTATCGAGTCAAACCTACTTGTTGATTTTATAATACTTTGCATGTTTTAGAGCAGAAGGAAAAAGAAGATCATTCTGTTGTCATTGTAGGTGTCATTAGTACATCTCATTCAGTGTCTTGGCAACAAAGCATTTTAAAATAATTCCTTGTCTAAATATGTATTTCAATAGACAGAGACGAAGCACTGCCTAAAAAAAGGTGACTTTGAGAACCAAATGGAAGCAAAAGAAAGAAGGAGAATAATATTTTGAGAACCACATTTTTCCTTTGGTACGAGGCTTTCCAGACCATTGCTATAAATCTTCCTCAAAAAAGCCACCAGCAAGTGATGGAGAGGTGGCAGCGCATCCCCAAACACCGGTGGAATCCACACCACAGCTGAGTGCAGAGCTGGGAGCTGGATGCCCTTCACGGGAACTTGCTGTAGCCAAGGGAAGGGCACAGGAACCCCAGAGGATCTTCATGCCAATTCCCACACATGATGCATTTTCAGGCATTTTCTTCCCATAAGGAGCTGTAGTGTGGCAGTGTTGCTACAGTGAGCTGTAGTAATTGCTGAGTGTGATGGAAATCATGAATGCTGGGCTGGGCACAGCAGCACAGAACCTCCCTATGTGCAGAAACCCCAGAGGTGTTCCCAGGCTGGAGAGAAGAAACCAGGACACCAAAGGCAGTAACTCCAGGACATTTCAGTGCTGGTACATCGATTCCCAACAAGCTGCCAGGGCAGCTGGAGTGAGCTGGGAGCTGCAGGGCACAGGCACAGCAGGGTGTGACAAGGAATGGCAGTGCCCTCCAGCCCCCTTGTCACCGCAGATGGCATTGCTGGGACACTGAGCATCCCCTGCACCCACCCCAACCCTGGCCAAAGGGGACAGAGAGTGACAAACAAGCTCTCTAGAAAGGGCATTTGGCCCTGGGGTGGGCAAGGTGGTGGGGACACACTGACAGCCAGTTCCCGTGGTCACCTCTGGCTCCTCTGGCCAAGCCCAAGCACCCGCAGCCCCTCACTGGGCACAAGTCCCGTGGTGCTGGGAACACCCTGAAAACCAATCTGAAAAATCCCTGAGATTCTGGTTGTTCACCCCAAGCTGGGGGAAGATGCACGTGTGGGAGAGGAAGATCTGCTTTCCCCACTTCCTCTTTATGGGCCAGCTAAAAATGTTTTAAGATTGGGACTAGAGGAGAGCCCTGAAATCAAAGAGAAAGGGACCAGGGAGGCTCCAACAGCACATTTCCACCTGATTGCCTTAAAACAGAGTTTGGATCCTGTTGTTCCCTTCTCTCTGGAATAGCCCCACTCCTCACCTGGAAGTTCCTGGGTGTCTGGCTGAGGACAGAGAGCAAGGAGAGCCCAACCCCGTGCTTTCCCTGGGAGAGCACCCTTGGAAAACTTCCTTGCTGTGTTGTTTGGAAACCTGTAACTGCAAGAAAACTACGCACTCTTGTGTCTGTACTACACATTTTTAAGTCATTTTTAAGTTCTGTGTCTAATGGAAAAGCCATGGGTACACTACATCTTCATAGAATCACACAGAATATTCTGAGNCAATAATTTCTACTGGCCACACTGTTCCTAATACAGGCCAGGATGCCATTGGCCCTCAGCCACCTGGGCACACTGCTGGCTCATATTAAGTTTTCTGTCAACCATTACTCCCAAATCTCTCTCCATGTGACCACTCTTCAACCAGCACCACTTAGCAGACTTACCAGAGGCTCATCTCCATGAAATCTTAGAGGTATTTTCACTGAAATTACAAATGGAAGAAGTTTTTTATACTGGTAGAAAGGACTTCATTTAATTTCTTCACCAAAGGATACATAGAACTGAGTACAGTAAATATATAATTGTGTTTGAAAGGAAGCCTCATCCAAATTATTAAAATTGCACTTAGATTTTCTGTAAATATGGAATAATTTTCAAATGTAATCATCATTCAACACTCCAAAGATTGACGCAATTATAATTAATACTTAGATGGGAAGTAATTTTATGGTTTTTACTGCTACATAAATTATACCACTACTGAGTCATATGCACATGATGAGACAAGGTAAGTATGCATTTTTTGTTAGTAGATAATGGTGCATATGTATTTTGTTAACAGAATTCTTTTGCAGTTGAGCAATATTCTCAGTATACTATACCCAAAAGAACAAAAATTCACAATTTTGCATTGCAAAACTGCTGGCAAGCACTACCAGAATGTAGGTCGTGTTTCACATTTGTGTTTTTAACAGAGAGGACTATGAGTTTAAACTAGTTTTAACAGTTTTCAACCAGTTTCGTGGTATGCAAAATCTCCTACAATAAGAGAAACAAAACCCTACACCACATTTTAGGGGGCAGAGATGGAAATCAGAATAGAAATGTACCATTTTAGTGGCAGGAAAATCACAAGTGAAGGAAAGCACAGAGGTTTGTCGTACAGAAGAGGAGATGGTTTCACAGCTGTATCTCCCTGCAGCTCTGCCTGGAGCAGGGAAAGGCACTGGGATCAGCCCTGCTGCAGATGGAGGGGAAATCTAATCAACAACAATTAGAAGGTAAATGTGGGGGTTTTTTTGTCCTGACAGTCTCTTACACGGAATATGACAAACCTGTAGGTTCTTCTGAAGACAAACACAGAGGGCTTTTCACATGTGGCAGAGAAGCCTCTGTTCTGTTAGGGATGTTCACAGTGTCTGTGCATGTCAGGAAATCCTTTGGATGTGTTTGGCTTTTAACCTTTTTGACATGGATTTCATGCCCTGCTACTCACTCTCCATCTGTGGTTTACAAAACAAGCTGATTTTAAGCAGATCTGTGATGAAACTTAGATTTCCATTTTACCTCATGATGGCAATGCATTAGTAAGGTTATGGAAAACTAGTGTAGGTCTGTTTTGGGAACAGTAAAGCATTCCCAACACTGGGATCTGGGCTGCAGCACTTCTTACACTGTCTGCTCCCTCTTGTGGTGTGGAACACTCCATAAAGTCAGGGCATCCTGTTACCACAGAGTTCACTACAATAAACAGGATAATCCCAGCTGCTTTGCCACACGGATATGGAGCCAACCAAAGCATACCCTTCCATACTGTAGCATTTTCTAGGTTACCACTGGATACACAGGGTTTGTCATTCATTACAACCAGACATCTTTAAAAAACAAACTGTGAGTTAAAGGCAGACTATTCTGCCTCCAGTGATACCTTACCATGATCACTTGCAAGAGTGGCTTAGACTTTTCTGCTCTTGCTAATGTGCTTAACTGGGTGATACACAACAAAGCTGTGGAGAAAAAAAAATCCAACTGATATACCTCTGCAAATAGACAGCAGTTTGTAGCTCTGAAACACTACAAAGAGAAGTTTTAGCTGTAAAATACCACAAAGAGAAGTTTCCGGCTCAAAAGCTGCTCCAACAGCTTCCAATGCTACTGCTGCAACAGTGTTCAGATATCTTGTAATGATGCAATAAGAACATGTTCTCATTTCTTGAAGAATATTTAAGATCTCAGATAAATCTCAGAAAAGTTGGCAGTCTCCTGATGCTGCTCTTAAGAAATTCCTATCCTGCCATGAGATTTTATCCTAAATCCTTATATAATTCTCATGCCAGTGCTAAAATCCAGGCTTAACACAGGCCTTTCATTTGTTACATGACTAATATCAGAAAGAAAACTCTTTGGACATGCTATTTCTTGCTATGTGATCACAATACTGTATTTCTGTAGTCTCTTGCTTCACTTTGTAGTACATACTGACCTTTACACAGAACTTTTAGTAAAGAGCATACACACGTACCTGGTACTGCTTCTGTGCTTTTTGTTGTGTAAGAACCACTTTGGGACCACCCACAGACAGCTGTGCAAAGCGAAACTGTGCTTCAGTCACTCTCATTTGGATCTTACCTTTGTCAGAGACCACAGGAATAAGCAGCCAGGTGAGGGTGTGCCCAGCCAGGGTCAGCCCAGCTCAGCAAGAACAGCCAGGGAAGAGTCTGCAATATTGCTGCAGTGAAAATTGTCACCCTTGAAATGTTCTCAGGCATTTCTAGAGGCACCAGAAAACCTCGCAAACACGTTCATAAGTAGCTCTGGAAATTGCTAAAGTCAGGACACTGGAAATGGCAACATACCAGCAGGGGAAAAGTTGGAATGTCATGAAGTAGTAGGCCAATCTTCCCAGAAATATTCAAACAGATCATTTCCTTTGCACAGCAAGGTGAGTGATGGTGTATTTCCAGAATGGAAACCACATCCCGCTGATCTAACTGGTCTCAGTGCAGCCTGACAAATCATTCTCTTCCTTGAAACACATAAATAATTTCTACATAAAAATTTAACCATATACTTCTATTATTTTAGTTGTTAATCAGCAGCTGTAGCTGGGCAGTTACGATTAAGGAATGGCATTTTGAATGTTGTGTGCTTGGCTGATCCCTTATGGAAAAGGGAAGAGAATCCCGAGAGAAATGGGCTGTTGGTGGTGCCCCCGGGAGTGAACCAGGCAGGACTGGGCAGTGACTGTGGGAAAGGGAATTTGGGCAGGGGGACATCACGACCCCCAACCCACTGAGCACCCACCGAAACGATGTGTGCGGGCAGGGACTGCAGCTGTGGGCGCATCGGCGTGGGAAGGCTCACAACTAACCAATTGAGTACTAATTAACAGAACAGTCAGGTAATTTGTATCCAGTGAGTGTGATGCCTTTGTCCATGTGTATAACCAGTGCGAAGTTTCGGTGATCAGCGAGGGGAGCGTTTCCTGCGGTACCAGCCCCCGGGTCAGCCCCTGCCCGGGCAGGCTGCCATAGAACGGGGACATGTGCCTTCCCCGGGCCGGGAACCTGCTGGGGATAACGGCACTGCGCCACACCGCGACACGCCCTCCCATGTCGCGACACGGCACTCCATAATTGGGCACGCCCTCCCCTACAGGACACGCCCCTCTATCGACACACCCCCTCCCATGTCGCGACACGCCCTCCCCGGCGCGGGCGTTCCGGTTTGGGTTCCGGGCCCCGCCCCGCGGTGACGGACACCCCGCCCGGGGCTGCCGCGGCCATGGCGGAGCGCG
>WEKX01017109.1:853923-873046 GCA_013390025.1 Pitta sordida
CCGGCGGGTGCGGGGCGGGCGCGCCCTGCCCGACCTGGTGAAGGCGCTGGAGCTGCTGGAGCTGCTGTGCCTCAACCTGCTGCTGTGCCCCTGGCGCAGGGAGATCCGCTCGCTGAAGGTACGCGGCGCTCCGGGCCCCGCGGGCTTCCAGGCCGCTCCCCCGGGCCGGGGCTCGGCAGCGGCACCGGGACAGGGAGTGGGGTCAGGGACATATCCTGCTCGGGACAGGGAACTGTGACAGGGACACATCCTGCTCGGGACAGGGAACTGTGACAGGGACACATCCTGCTCGGGACAGGGACACATCCTGCTCGGGACAGGGAACTGTGACAGGGACACATCCTGCTCGGGGCTGGGTGCTCTGTGCGGGGACAGAGGCACTCTCTGGCCTTGTCCTGGCCCAGGCCGGGAGTGCTGAGCAGCTCCGGGGGCTGGAAACGGCCCCTCGGTTCTGGTGAATGAGCAGAGAAGGTAAAAGCTTCAGGAAAGGCTTTGCCTCTTCTCACCCTGAGCTTTAACCTCTCCCTGCCAGCCAGGGGGGGATGTTGTAGCACCATGACCAGTGCGTTGGTACCAATTCCAGGGCCTGGGAGCGGGCAGGATCAGCCCCTTGGCAAGAGGAAACGCTGCTGGGTTTTGTAGCAGAGTGGTCGTGGTTTCCCCACCTCCCCAGCACACCAAACACACCTCACTGCCAAGGAGACAGCAGTCTTCACAGGAGCAAAGTTTAAACAGAATCCCCCAACACACAACATGCAGACTTATTTCCCTTCCTTCAGCAAAAATGCTGGTGAGAAAAAGGCATTTCTTTGCATTTTCCTGCTCGTAGGTTCCACCTGTGGATTCTCAAACAGCTGTAGATTCCTCTTCTCATTCATCTCCCTGAACCAGGACAAAGCATGAGTCGGGTCTGCAGTTGGCAGGTTCAGCTTCTCCCAGCAAAAAATCTTAGGCTTCATTAACATTCAACTTTGAAGACCCTTGTGGATAACCCAAAGTGCTGAACACAGCTTGCTGAAGGCCTGAGATCATTCTACTGCAAGGCACAAGTTAGAGAACAACCAGTATCTTTGTTTATAGAGTGGAGAAAAAGCTACTGGTTATATGTGAAATACAAGTCGACATGTCCTGCCTCTCACCTGCTCTGATGTCCCCCAGTGCCTGCACCTCCAGAAGGAACAGAAGGTGGGGAGTGCAAGGCACTGCAGACAGATCAATCTGAAAATTACCTGAGGTTCAGTCTTACATTATACTGTGGCCATTTTGAGGGGCAGTTTTGTCCTCCCAAAGCTGCTGCCTGTGAGACCAGTGCTCAGGTCTCAGGCAGTAGGTGAGTCTGTCCCAGGTTGGGCAGCCTGAAAACAAGGTACCGCTTCTGGGAGTCCTGGCTTTGCATGCCCACCTCCATTCTGTTCTGACTTGGCAGGAGTTGGTCATGCTTAGCTCAACATATTCTCTCCTATCACCGTGTTTCAGACAAAACCAAAAACCACTTCCAGCTTACAGACTAGGCCTCATGTCTGGGGTAGCTCTAAACCCAGGCAAACGTTGATTTTTGAAGTTGTTACGCAACAGCAGCAGCATTTTATTCATGTTTTGCAGACAGCTTATGCAAAGAGAGGTGTTTGGACAACAAACACTTGAATAGTCTCCCTTCAAAAAGGTGCTTTCAAAAAATGACAATTTAATTCAAGGGTAGTAAAGTTACAGCAGGAATGTGAACCATGGAAAAAGGAAACATTACAGCCTTGTCACCTATCAGGAAATGTGATGGACATTAAGTGCATCATGTCTGCTTCTTTAGGAAAAGATCAGACCTCAATGAATTAGTCTAAGACTCTTTGTTTAAAAGCTTACATTGTTCAGTAGATCACATAAGATTTGTTTCTGAGTTCCTCTAATTTGACTAAAATGGTTTCCTTACTCTCTTCCTTTCTGAATGTCGATGCTCCTCTTAGCCAGGTCTTAGTCAGCAGGTTTAAACCAGCATAACTTCATTGAAACTAATGTGCTGTAGCAAAGCTCTAATGCTTGAGAGGCTGACAAACTAATGCTCACTGCCATTCACCATTCAGACTTTGAGGAGCACAGTTGTTTTGAAAGATCTGAGCGATTTTTGAAGTATTTTTGATTTTTAGGACGTATTTCATAGTTCCTTCCACCCCAGTCCCTCAGTGTTCATCTGTTTTTCCATGTTTCATTCTGTTTCAGACATTCACCGGTAATTTTGTCTACTACATTCAACCAGTGCTCCCAGATGACATTGTAAAAACAGTACTGGAGAAAATAGGTTATGTTGCAACAACAGCAACAGAGTTTTCACTTGTCAAAAACAGAAACAATGAGGAAACAAAGCAAACTGCATTTGAAATATTCCTGGCAAGAATCGAGTGCGAAGCCATCCTGGAAATGACAACTGAAGAAAACCATGGCAGTTTGGAGAAGACCCTGCAGAGGAGAACACAACCACAGCGGCATCAGGGAGGTGAGGACACAGATCAGACTGCCCAGAGAGGAGATGCCGAAATAGCAAATGAAGAGAACAGCGAGACACCTTTGTGCCTTGCTACCCAGCAGAACTGTTCAGCTCCCTGCCCTGCGTCCTTTGAAGCTGCTGGGGATGTGAGGCTCAGAGATGAGGTGCCTCAGCCAGGAGCTGCTCCGTGCACTGACAGCCTCCAGGAACACCAAAGCCGAGTCATTAACAACACACGGTCTCCAGGAAAGTGCTCAGACAGTGAGGACTTCTTGATCAAATACAGTGACATTGTCATAAGACAAACACCTATTTTCAGTGAGAATCATTCTCCAAAAGCATTTGAGACAGAGCCCAGAGCCAGTCTGAGTGAAGAACGTGCTCTGGCAGTCCCTGCAGATGAGCTGGGGCCTGTGCCACTCTCACCAGGGGCCAGCGGCCCACCAGCCTTTGCAATGTTTGCTGACAGCTCTTGTGACAGCAGAGCCACTTTGGAGTACAGAGCTCCACAAGGCCCAGAGGACTCCATTGAAGCAGAAATCAAGGATGCCATGAATTGCATAGACCCGGCCCCTGCTGATGAACCCAATGAGCTGAAGTCCGTGCCCTACACACGCTCTGCCTCTGCCCCAGCTGTCCCCAGGGAAGAGGAGGTTTGTGACCTGTCTTTAACCTTCACAAAACTGCAGATCAAGGACCCTCAGGAAGATCTTACCTATCCAATAGAGGAAACTGGCCAAGCTGCAGCAATAGCATATGCAAGTGACAGGCACGCAAGAGAATTTAATCCCTGCAAAATAAAACACACATACCTGACTGATGCTGAGCCACCTGCAGACCTGTGCTGTACTGCTGGGAACACAGAGCGTTCCACAACTGGTTCTGACAGCAGGAGACTGTTCGTGGATCCTGGCAATGCCCACCCAGGCTCTGAGTGCTCCAGACACATCCGAGAGCCCCCCAACCTCACCTACATCCCACCACACAGCATTGATGTTCGGCCTTCCCATGGGAGAGGGACCAGCACACAGGGCAGGAGGAGCCTCCTGCAGCCTGAACGTGGCTCTCCTGAATCCAGGGGAGTAAAGCTGGAGAACTGTAATTCAGAACTAAATGAAAACCAGGAGCCTTATGTCATTATTGACAAAACCGACCAAGGAATGTTATGCCATCACACTTGAGTCTAACAGTGCTTTATTGAGAACCTGCTTGGGGTTTTGTCCTCTCACTTGTGGCCTTGATCATCTTTTTTTGGTTTTTTTTTTAGCTTTGTCCAAATAACTTCTTTATAAAAACCAAAACTGCATCAGTTTTTGGACAGTAAAGATCAGAAGTAATTACACAAATGCTTGATGGCCCCTTTAGCAAGGGAACCTGAACGGTCACGTTTCAAAAGGGTGGACAATTTCCACAAGTTTAAATCCATTTAATTCACTAGCCAGGTTCCTTCTGGCTGTTCTTAATGCCAGACAGGTTTCTTCAGTTAAGCGTACTGCTTTTGTCCCCCTTTCATCTATTCCTGGAGTATTCTTCAAGTACAAGGTAAATTCTTCTAAACTGGGAAACTCAGCTTTGTAGCTTCACAAATGCTGTACTGGAGTGTACTTCTGTTAACTCTCTGCATTCCTTTAAAGCCCTGTTCTGAGCTGATCTTCCTCCTGTCTTCAGCTGAAAACAAGTTTAGAAAGTTTTGTAACATTCCTGTAGGTTTAAAGAGGGAAACAGCCCCATGAACACTCTTGGGTTTGTAGAGGCATTAACCTGTGTTACAGGTTTTATATCTGCCTCCATTTATGACCAAAATATTTTGTGGCTACCACCACAATTTTCAAAAGAATTATTGAACATCAGAACTGTTCACTGCCACCAGACGAGAGATCCAGTGGCTGCTGCCATTCCCTTGTCCTGTTCCTGCCACTTAATTCTGCACCAGGACTTCACAGAGTTTTTCTGTAAGACTAAAATGAAGGACAAAAACTGCCATTCTTTACCATTTTAGTGGGAGGAAAAGGGTCTCTGTGAGCACCAGAGCCAGGATCAGGGATATCCTGGAAACTGGAGTGCTGAGAAGGAATGGGAGCAGGAGTGTTGGATCAGCTGTAAGCTGAAATCACAACACTGAGAGCCTCTGTCATAAACAGCAGGTCATTAATCTGGAAAAGCACTGGGTCTGTATTTAAGCACAATATTCAGTGCTTTTTAGACACTTGTTGCCCAGAAAGGCACTTTCATACTGCTTTAAGTAGCTTTTCCAGCAGCACTTCAATGTATGCTGGTTTGGGATAGAGTTAATTTTCTTCACAGTGCCTAATCCAAGACTGTGCTTTGGATGCTAAAAATGCTTTGCTATTTCATGTCTAGTCAAAATACAAACTGAAATTAATTTAGTATAAATTGTTTATAATTGACTTTCAGCCCCAAAAAACTTCCAAGAGGAGCACATTGATTGCAGTAGAAAAACCTCTGGAGCTAAGATTGATTTTCTGAAGGTCTGTCATCCCCTTGTCCCAGCAGTGCCCAGATTAACACCAAGGACTGTCTTCAGCTTTGGGTGGGGATGTGACAATTGGGTATCATGGACAAAAAGTGTTCACAGGGCTCATTCTTGACAAATAACAGAATCTCTGCACTAAACCATTAAGTGATATTTTCTGGGCTGTGCAAAATACACATCATAGGCTTCTACAACCCATAATGAAACTAGAATTAAGAACAAACTGCAGATGATCGAACTCCAAATTTACCCATTTCCAAAGAAATCAGGTTTTGGACTCTTAAGAAGTTTTTTTAAAGTTCAACAGAAGGTTTTAAGAATAATCACTACCCCCCAAAAATAAGCTTCAATGAGTTAAGTAATGATTAACAGACAAAATCGTATTTCTGAGCAAGAATTCTAAAGATTTACAACAGATGCACAGAATGGTATTACTGGGATCACAAGCTTGAGTGTAATTAGCACTTCACTAGGAAATGCTCAGTGAACTCTTGATCAAGTTGTAGCAATTTAGAAAAAAACCAGCCCACCAGAGTGGACTGACAAGAGCTGAACTACATTTCCTGACTTGGTGCAGCCCCTTCAATGCAATGGGTTTTAGTCGAACCATGAAACTGCAAAGGAAAAACACTGATGCTTGCTCCTGCTATACCAACCAGACTACTGGAAAAATATATATATATATATATACTGTCCTTCAGGGATTATTCCTCTAAAATTACACAGAAAAAGTAATGTAGGAAATGCTCAAACTGCTGCACTGAAAGAAGAAACATTCTGAGGGTAAAGCACAAATGAAGGGCAACTTAACACTTCAGCTTGAGTCTAAGAATGAAGTTATGAAGGTCCTAATAAACTGATCATGGTATCAACCCAAAGAACCATCTCTATTTTTCTTTATAAAAAGAAGTGAAAGAATCCAAAACAGTTAAGAAATTAATTCTAGGATTTTTTATAAATATTTGGAAGAACAGAGTTCTTGGCACCCTGTGTTTTCACTATTCCTGCACTCAGCCACAGCAGAGCTGGGGATCTCATGTACATTAGAGAGAAATAAGCCCCATGGAAAACTGAGTCTCAAAAAAATCCCAAACACCCACTGAGCCATTCTGCAGTCACTTACAAAAACTCTTGTTTGGGTTTTTTTTACCACAGAATTCAGTGACACAGCTGTCCTAGAACTGCAGCTGTACTGTGATGTCCTGGGGAGCACAAGGAACTTTCTGCATTCATTGCAACTGTACTTGTGTAGGTGGGATTAGAGAAAGACCCACAATTTCAAACTGCATAAGACCTATTTAACACAGCTACTTTGCTTCCTCTAATAATAAAAAAAGAACCTCCCACGTGCAGCATGGAGCTGTGTGAGCCTGGGCAGGAAGGAAGGTGCCCACGTGTTGCTGTGCCTCCAATTCCAGTGGGTGCTCAGGGGGCAGGATGTGCCTGGCAGGGCCATGCAGAGCTGGGGCACCACATTTCTGCAGCCACTTTTCTGTTCATGTTCATGGTGACCACACAACACAGAACACGAGCACACAAGTGGGGTCAGGGGGTGGGCAACACCAACAGAGAGCTCGAGACCACCAAGGATGGTGGGCTACCGTTCCACCAGACAGGAAGAATGCCTGCCCCAGGGAGGGATCCAGGCCTTCCTGTGCCAACCTGAATGTCTGTAACCCAACAAACCTTTGGTTTTGTGGGCCCCACCCCCAAGGGATCAAGACTCTGACCATTGCTCCAACCACAGACATCAAAATTCCAACAGCCAGGTGACTGGATCCACAGGGTGATATCTTTGCTCTTTCTGCTGTGGCCCTTCTATACTTTCTTCATGATACATATTTTTATACTGGTGTGGAAGAGAAGCCAAACAGCCACATCCCTCCTTTCTGCTTCAATTCAATTGTTCTAAAACCAACCTCCCTCACACACACTCTGGTCATTTCGGTGTCATTTCATTAGTCACTGCCTCAGGGACAGGTCATAACAAACCGTTTATTTTTAATTACAAAAACAAGGAAAACATAAAGGAAAAAAATAAAGAAGGAAGCAGCAGTGAAGTGGGAAATGTGAGAAACAGCCATATTTTAGCTGCAGAGTTGACACTGAAGGGGATGGGATTATATTCTGTCTCTGACCTGGATGTGAACATTCCATAGCCATAAGTCCACAACATTCTACAAAGCAGAGTGCAAAACCAAAATCATATTTAAATAACAAAAATACCAAATCAGGCTTCATAAATTATTTTTGATCCAACAATCACAGCCTCCTACAAATGGTGTTGTCTATTAGATGGGTTTAGTATTTGGTCCCGTTTTTCTTCATACTTTTCTATCATTTTCTGCATGTCATGGTCAGCTCCAATAACCTGGAACAGAAGAACATGAACATTAGAAATAACTGACACCATAAAACATGGTTCCTTTTGAGCTAAATTGTGACTGAAGCCTGATAATCTTTACCAAAGCTTAGTAGAAAAGCAGATTTATTTTTATTTTATTTTACCACTAAATTATTATTATTTGAAAAGTACAATCCTCCATATACCTAAATGGTTATAATTAAAATAATACTCACCAGCACTGGGCAGGAAATGTCAAACAGTGCACGTTTAATGAGCCACT
This sequence comes from Pitta sordida, assembly GCA_013390025.1. Lineage (NCBI taxonomy): Eukaryota > Metazoa > Chordata > Aves > Passeriformes > Pittidae > Pitta > Pitta sordida. The sequence goes on from WEKX01017109.1 coordinate 861,521, forward strand.
CTTCATAGAGCTCATGAATAGCTTCTAAATATTCCTAGAAAAAAGGCACTGGAATAACACACATGCCTAGGGATGAAACACATGGCAATTTTTATCCATTTACAAGTAGTTAAGAAACACATATAAAGGCCAGCATCAGATCACTAACAGAAAATACAAAGCATCAGAAGGTTTCTGAGCAAAATTAATTCCCAGTATGAGGTTTTACTCCGGGAAGAACTTCAAAGACACAGTTTTTTAAGATCAAACAACCACGATTCTCCCAGAGGTATAATGTGGTTCAAGATTTTACAGAGAAAAACAAAGAGAAGGAAGGACAAAAAGGGCAAGGCTGCAGAGAATATGTATTGGAGGCACTGTCTCTGTCAATACGTTTTCCTAAAATTCCCAGTTCACTTTGTGCTGACTGACTCAATTCCCTCTAAAATCTTTTCTGCCATCAACTCTTGGTGTTTTCTTGCTGGAGGCCACTTCCCATTGTTCATTCCTAACTGCTCCCCCAGCCCTCAGCAGAGCTGGGAAAGAACACAAGGACTCTTCAAATCCATTACAGCCAGGATTTATGCTCAAGCCAGAATTTCACATGGCCCAAAACTGAGCTCTTTGCACTTATCTTCAACTGACAATTGCTTCTCCTGGACTACCCAGAGACACAGGAGACATCTTTTGTACTGCAGAGGGAACTTTACAAGCCCTGGTTAATGAAAAGCCATTCACTAACTGTGGCACAGAAAGTGATCCTTCCATTACTACAATTTATTTTAAAGCAGATTCCCACTTACAATTTTCCAGAAATCACTTCTTTTCAGACACAGGCAGAGATTTTCATGCATAAACATCCTGGTGCCAGCACACAACAAACTGCCCCCATAAATCTTCAGCACCTGCATGCCCAGCTACTTGTGCTGCTTCTGGGGGCTTTTATGCCCATTAATGGTACAAAAGCAATTGACTTTTTACATCTTGGAGAAGATTAACAGTTGATTAATACTCCACCTGAAATCAGTCATAGTGCACTGATTACTAAAATATAACACTTGGGAAGTCAGCGTGCATGACAGATCATTTTTTTAATATAAATCAAAATTAAGTGCTCAGGTTTTAGTTTGCAGTGGAAACAGCTGCAGCTTGGCAGCATGCTCAGGATATGGTTTTAGTGTTTAGATTGGAATCATTATGTTTTTAAAGCTCCTTATAAGCACATCTATTGGAGGCACTCCTTACCAGAGGAATGATCTTCTCTTCTTCCCTGCATCTCATCTTTAACCTCTCGTAACAAACTTCAGGAGATGTCTGCAGATAAACTGTTGTAACACAAATTGTAATAGTTGTGTTCGGGGATCAGCTTTAAAAGCAAAAAATGAATCTCACAAATTACAGAAGGAAAGAATCCTGACTTGGGTCCCACCACTTTGGCACTACCTCCCCTTTGGCACTACCATTAATCAGTCCTTGAACCACCCACAAATTGATGCTGCTGATGCCACATCTTGCAACCACAATTATATTAATTATGTGATTATTTATGACTCATGAAACAAGAATTATTTTTTCTGCTAGTAAGGAAACCCCCCCACCAACACTCCTGTCCAGCTGCCATCAGATGTTACCTATCAGATCCACGGAGACATCGATGTTGTTCTTGATCCAGTCAAACCACTCGCTCAGGACAGCATAATCCACCTCAGGCATCTTTCCACTAAACAGACACAAGGGTCATCACTCCCAGAGCAGCATGCAGAGATCAACTCTAAACTCTGGTTTTTCTCACCTGTCTAGAGTTACTCCCCATCTACTCTAGCTTATGTCAAATGAAAACACCACAATATTGTGCCCACCCAGGTTGAAGGCCATATAAACAATTATTAATGCAACACAAAGACCAAATATTTTTTTTAGTGCTTACTAACACAAAGTTTCTACTATTAACAGTTACAAACATTATTATTTTTTTCCACTACAGTTACAAAATAATTACTTGGTGACTAGGAAGAAAAACATTACCACAGTGACATTTACACAATAACAACAAATTAATGTCAGTGGTTATTTATTGCTCAGGTTCTTTGTTTCAGGATCATTTCAAATCTATCTGCAGAGCTGGAGTGCATACGACCTGGGTTTACTCAACAATTTGTTACAGAAGCCAGACTAAAGAGCAGTGAAAAAATAATGACACTGTAAATAAATTTACTGCCACTGTAAGGAGCATTTGTGGGAAGAGTAGTGAAACATTCCACATGCTTTACTGGAACTTTGTACTCAGAGAGCTTAGACAATATTGGAGATAACTGTCCCAAAGTTATCTCAGCAAGAATAATAAAATACCAGGCAACTCGTGTAAAAGAGAGCTACAGAGAGCATGTTAAGAATCATGTTAGTATTTTATAATACAAACATTCTGGTTTTATTGGCACCAGGATTTTCACTTATTACCATATTCCTAGTAGTCAAATATTGCTAGTTTTACATTATCCTGTCTTCCAAACTGGTGACAGTAACTCCACACGCTTTCCTAAATGCCTCTGCAATAGACATATAGAGAGAAATGTAGTTGGGAGGCTCCTGTCCTCTCCAGCTGAAGGATTCAGACCAGCTGCAACATTTTAAACAGTGCTGAAGGAAGAGATTCCGGGGATGTCTAAGCCATTCTCCTGGCAACAATGAATAAAGGTAATACAAAGAGGTATTTTCTTTTGAGTATGTAAGAAAGCAAAGCACATATTGGTACCATCTCCCTTCTTTATCTGCCATCCAGCTGAATGTCCCATCTCCTAAAATGGGATATCCCCACCCAGAAATGGATAACAAGTCATTCCTCTAATACACCAATTCTATGCCTTCCTGGAAGGCAGGGAGCCACATACTGATACTGCCACTTTTCTCCAGGACAGATGAGGAAAACAGGAAGGTCAAAAGCAACTGGAAATAAGAAAAAGGCCCATGGTTCTTGCCCTAAAAGACAGACACATCCAAGTCTATTATGCACTGACCTGCCCTGCAGAGAAGATGCCTTTGCTTTCCCTGTGTCCTGGAGTCTCCGGGATAATCCTGTGAGGATTCTGGAGCAAGCTCAAGGTCCATAAACATACACGGAATGTAAAAGGCATTAAAGGGTATTTTCATTTTCATTTGCAGACATTTGACTCCTACCAAGTAAAGGTATTATTGCAGAAGTTCAAATGAACAGACCAAGCTTTGTCCCATAAATAACAAAGGGACAGAGTGACAAAGGGGATCTTCTCACTCTCCAGCTCCCTGACAGGACGGGGGAGCCAGGAGGGTCCAGCTCTGCTCCCAGGAAACAAGGGATGGGATGAGAGGGAAGATCCTCAGGCTGTGCCAGGGGAGGGTCAGGCTGTAGAAAAAAATTTCCTCCTGGAAAGGGCTGTCCAGCCCTGGCACAGTTGCCCAGGCCTCCCCATCGCTGAGGGATTTCAAAGCCATGTGTCTGTGGCACTTGGGGACATGGTCAGTGGTGGCCTTGGCAGTGCTGAGGGAACAGTTGGACTCAGTGAGCTCAGAGGGCTTTGCCTCCCTAAACAATCTGTGATTCTTCTCCATCTTTAGGACTGGGACCCTAAGCAGGACCTTCTCTTACAGCAGAAAATAACCTCTGGTCTGCAGATTGCTTCTGGCCACCACTGCAGACAGGATAGGAGGGAGGCCAGATTTACTTATGTTTTAATGTGGCACAAAATAGAAGTTCTCATATAGCCCAAATTATTCCTTAAAATCCTTTCACACACCCTTTTCTTCTAGCTTGCTATTGGTAGCACCAGCTGCCTTCCAGCTTGCTGTAAAAAAACAAAGCAAATCCCTTCTGTCCAATGTTAGAAAGTGCTGAAGCCAGGAAACATCTGAGATGCCCTTAAAATGTTATGACAAAATTAACACAGAATTGACACAAGCAGACTTTGCCTCATAGCAACCGAGCTCTCAGTCTTTGGGGCAAAAGCACTTTGTCGACAATGAAAAAACCAAAGTCAGTAATTAAAAATGAGAAAGCTATTCCAGGACACTTCCACTGTCTGTGGACTGGGATAAATAATCTCTGTTTGCCTCACATCTTTCTGTGTCTCCCCACTTCCAAAGCCATTCCTGCAGCATGGATGACACCTTGTGGCAACAAACTGGGTCTGTCCCTTAAGGCCACTGAAAAAACCCATTAAAACAACAACCTGTTCCATACCCTCCTAACAGAAGGTCATCATTCCAAACACAACAAACCTAAAAACCCCAGTGCTGGTCACTGCCCTGGGTTCGTTGGTTTGGCAGGGACAAGTTGTACATGGGGCTGGTAATAAGTGACTGTTCTTTCTTTACTCACAACCTCCCAGGGTTTGCAGGCTGTTCTGACCCTGTGAACCCTGAGTCTGAGCAAGAGCATGTCCCAAGTTCCTGCTTGCAAGGAATGCCACTCCTGGTGCTGGCCTGGATAACGAGATCCTCTCCTATATATTCTTTCTATCCTCATGTTCAGCATGTGTTTGACATGATTTAAGCAAGGATTTTGTATTCAGCTGGAGAGCAGATAACTTCAATAGATGGTGCCTAAATAACCCTGTCTGCTAAATATCCAGGAGCAGAGCTGGGAAAGGCTCTCTGTGTCCTCCAGGTTTCATTCAACCAGTGGGCAGCACATCCTGTACCAAACATGCTGCCACTCTCCCACAGAACTGACAGATTCCACAGGCCACTCACATGCATATTACCAATGAAATTATCAGTTGATATTTTTATATATTGTTTTTAATTAATTAATCCAAGAAAGAAAGCAGAAAACCATGCACCATACCTTCGATACAAGTTTTCCACAAAAATGTGTTTTGCACTGTGGATTGATCTCTCCATCATCCGTATGGGGGAATTCTACGAAATAAAACTTGACAGTGTACCATTTTCAGTTCTTTCAGATCTTGTGATAAAAAACTTACTGGGAGGGGGAACCACAAAAAAACAAGGACTCCTGATCTTACTTATGGTCACTGCATAATTAAAATGCCCACATGACTCATTTGTTATTCATCCACAATTTTCAACATTCAGCTGTAAATGACAGCAGAGCTCAGATTAAAATCCTCAGAAATCATCAGGAATTTCTGAATTAACTTTCTGCTACAGAACAGGATTTCTATTGTCTTGGGAAAACCTGTCTTCCAAAAACCTAATGATTCTCTGTGTGGTTTCACTCATAGGTGGTACCGCTGAAAGTTTGCCCTGACACAAACCCGGAAAACAGAACACAATCATTAAGTATCCAAGATGAGATCTTGCAATCAGGGCATGGAGTACGGCACAGAATGGAGTGAAAGACGTTTGATGGAAAAAGAATAAGCAAATCTTGATCAAAAGGTAAAACATGAAAATCAACACAGAAAAAGAAAAAATTGCAAGAAAAAAAAGGGATGTAAATCATAATTTAAAAAAAACAACAGAAAATGTTAGTGGAAGTATTTTGGATAAAGACAAGAAGCAATGGCTAAATTTGTACAAGACAGCATGAAGCAGCAGAGTGAATTCTAACACAAGATTAATATTTGCCAAAGATTTGAAACAGTGAAATTACAGACAAGTGACTGACGTGTGATGAGGAAGGAATTTGTGCAAGTCCAGCTCCTGAGGGCTGTGCCAAAACAGCAGGTTAGTTTGGGTTAGTAAAAGCTCTGAGCAGGCAGGAGGCAGATGTTTTAACCCCAGAGCACACGATGGACTGAACATCTTTGCACCACAAACATTCCTACTCTCTGCAGGAATGAACACAAACAGCACCCTAACTTTTGAACACGTTAGAAGAATTTAGTACTTATAACCTCATCTAATTCTTTTTAAATCAGAAAAAATAGTTTCTTTACCATTGGTCTGGTGTGCTGCTCCAACATGGTCAGCTGGACATAAGTCTGTAACGTTATCCCCCACCGTGAAGCGTCTTGGTACATTAAGCCCTGGGGCCAGAGATGGAAGACAGACAGACAGACAGACATTTTTTAGGGCAAACAGCAAAACTGTGAAACTGGACACTTGCTAAGCTCTGCAGTGGAACAGCATTGCTAAAAGAAGTGCAATTATACAGCTGACACCAGGTTTGACAAGAATTAAGAGATCACTTCCTCCCACAATGCAGGTGTAAGAATTACCACCCTGGTCCTAAGGGGAAGGCTCACTGAAGTCAGCAGGAATTAGTTCCTCTGCACATGGAACAGTCAGAACCAGATAATTAAAAAAGCCCATGTCTACTACTGTATTTTCGTGCACTGACAGTGTACCCAGTCCATCCAGAAATCATATGTGGTTCCAGTAAGTATGGCCTGGGCCTCAGAAAATATGTCCTTTAAAACAGACAACTGTTCTTCCCACAGGATCCTCAAAGCAGTTCTTGGATAGCTCCTCCACTCATTCCGACTGCTGCAATTCCACACACACGTACACTTACACACTACAGTCTATCCTGAAAAGCAGAGAAAAGGTCTCACTCAAAATGTGGTGAGGTGACAAGTTGTAAGCCAGCTTCAGCCCACAGGTCTGACCTCCTCCTTTAATCCCTGCCCAAGATCAGGCTTTCTCCAAGTGTTCCACACACACAGACTGCTGTCATGATGTGACATGGCCAAGCAAGCCTCACCCCTCTACTAACCATAAGAAAGTAAGGCACCAGCAACTCCTACTAGGGAGAATTTCCTTTTACAGAGGACCTATGGTGGCACTGATGGTATCAAAGGCATGTTTGGGCATGTTTGGGGTGTGTCCAACACGCTGTGCTGGCAGCAAACTCTCTGAGCCTGAGCACAGATCCCCAGCTCAGCTAGAGCTGAGGTTTCTGCAGAGCTGGTGATCCCCAAGCAGCACACTGACAGCAGAAACCACTTCCACCACCCCAGCAAAAGCCAGTCTGCAGGTGCAGTCAGAGCTCAGGCTGCTGCCTGGAGCAGAGCCATGACCCAGGATGTCCTCATGCGGAACAGTTCCAAGAAGCCATGGCTACCAAAAAACAGAAGCCCCAACACCTCACGAGGCTGAATCTTCCTCATCTTCAGCAGTCACAGAATCATAGAATGTTAAGGGGGTGGAATGAACCTCAAAGATCATCTAGTCCCAACCCCCTGCCGGGACACCTTCCACTATCCCAGGAGGCTCCAGCCTGGCCTTGGACACTTCCAGGGATGAGGCAGCCACAGCTTCTCTGGGCAACCTGTGCAGGGCCTCACCACCCTCACAGACAAGAATTGTTTCCCAATACTAACCTACATATCCCCTCTGTCAGTGTGAAGCCATTCCCCCTGTCCTGTCACTCCAGTGTCTGATGAACAGCCCCTCTCCGGTTCCCTGTAGCCTCTTCAGACCCTGAAGGTGCTGTGAGGTCTCCACACAACCTTCTCCTCTCCAGCCTGAACAGCCCCAGCTCTCCCATCCTGTCTCCACAGGGGAGGTGCTCCAATCCCCTCAGCAACTTTGTGGCCTCCTCTGGACTCGCTCCTTCTGTGGGGGACACCAGACTGTGCAGAGTGCTCCAGTCAAACAACATTAACTGACCACATCCACCCCTCACCTCACAGGCATAAGTAGATTTACAAACATCACAGGATTTACCTTTCTGAGAATTTCTTTAGCTCATACCCTGTAAGAAACCCAGTCCTTGCTGAAACCACATTTCATAGGCAGTATTTTATTATATGCATGGCTTAATCACAGTAGAAGATCTTTTGCTTCATGGAGCTTTATTTTTTGCTGTTGGAGACTCTGACCACACCTTTCCTAACAGTTCTGCTGGTTGGTAATAAGTCACCACACGAGTCTTTCCAAAAGAGCAGCCACTGTAATTGCAGAAACAATTTCTGCCACTCACCAGGATATTATGACCACGAACATTCCTCCACTTGGTCAATGGTTCTTTCAAAACCTTTTTAAAAATAATTACTCCATGTTAAACGTGCTTTAGATTCAAAATATTTAATGTTACCCTACATGTCCACAGCTATTAGTAAGGATAATATATAAAGGATAATGAAACACTGGTTAGATCATCTAGGGATTCTGGAGAGAATTTCATTTTTTTGAGTCAAAGTCAGTCCCATGTAAGGGAAAGAATGGCTCGGCAGGGTACAGCCTGCATTTCAATGACCTCCCCATTGCCTCACTAATTAATTTCTCAGAAAGTAAGAAGAAAGAGGATCAGTCTGATGTTGTATTAGTTTTCATTTTATTTTAGTGTTCCAAAAAACAAAACACATTCAAAACTTGTACAAAATTAATCAGAAAAGCTTCTACCCCGAATAAGTAAAATCACAAGAGACTTACTTGGTTCAAACAGGGTCTAAATCTCCAACACTACTGTAGAGCCAGGCCTAAGAGAATCTCCTCAGCCTGGGAAGTTAACTAGCTACTTTAAAATGCTGCACTACATGCAAATTAAAGCTTGCTATCCTTTGGGTTAACAGTTAATCACACCGTAAGGATCACTCCTGTTAAATTACCAAACAACATCTGGCAACCCAACATTTCCATGAGGACTCCTAAGACTTATTTCCTAAGGTATTGCCAGGTCTGCTGGGATAAGTATTATTTGTTGTACACAAAAACAACTGTTCACTCAGGTTTGATCTCAATGCCATTTAAAATACAAAAAGCCTGCCCTTCCAGTAATCTTGTTCTGAGCCACATGAAATCAAATACCATGTCAGTCTAAGAAATCTCTTAACAGATTTTCCACTTCATAAAAAAGCCATCTATTCACTTGGATCTCGATTACATGACATGAGTATTTTCACATCATTGTTCTTTACTTGGCTTTTTACAAGACACACCTAGGATTTCAGTGATATGAAAGGGCAAACAGGACTGTCCATACATGCCCAACCCCTGTGAGCTGCTGCCACTTTACACAGGTACAAACTGCGAGCCACATGTTTTACTGATATTTTGGCATCCAGCACTATTCATTTCTTTCCTGCAATTTGACTGTAAAAAGTTTGAGGATGGGGAGGTACCTCAGTAAGCCCAGGCTCACAACCCTTCTCATTTGCCTGAGGACAAGACTTCCAAAATGTCACTTCTGCCAGGAAATAAAGACAAAGAAATGTATATCCAGTACCTCAATGCTGGTAGTTTGTGCAAAATAATCCAGGCATGTTGTTTTTCCACTTGCAATGTTCCCCTCAATACAGATCTGATGAAAAACAGAGACACTTGGAGAACCACAGGAGTGAATAGTGTGTGTAGAAATGAACCCTTCCCATGTCAGCAGGTAAGTTCCTTACACTGTGGGGAGGTTATTTCCTGGGAAGGATTGCTTAAACCTTAAGAGGCACAGTATTTTTATTTTCGGAAAGTTGACACTAATTAATCCAAGAGATTCTTTTTCAGCTGTTTTAGAATAATTTACAGCTGGAAGTGATTAGATTCCAAACAAAAAACACAAACTGCCTCTGGAGGATTGTGTAGGGCAATGGCAAGGCTACACATGAAGCACTGACCCCAAACTGACACCTGTCCTACCACAATCCCTCACAATTTTATCCCTCATGATTTTTGCACAAATCCCTCACCATTTTATTGGAATTTACAGAACTAGACAAGTGTAGCCTTGCACTTAGTATGACCCACTGACAGACCCACCACCACACAGTGATACAGCCACAGCCCACAGATGCCAGTAGACAGATTGTAATGAAATTATGTATAATGAAAGCGGCTGCACCTTTTGCACCTCTTTCTGAACAAAATGCAAATACTTACAACTCTCTTTCTATCATCTTTCTTTATCAGAAGTTTATCTAGAATGAAAATAAACAACAGTTAAAATCAAGGAGGTCTTCATAATCTAGTTATACTGAGCCTCTTAATATGAGCCCCTCCATGAAGTTTTTAGGTTCTGTATTTCATAACGTGACTATTTACTAAATTACCGACCTTTAAGGTTCGAGGTAATTATCGGGTCACGTAACAGACACATTGTGGCACGGACTGACACTGTTTTTCCTGAGGTGCACCCTAGTCCCTGACACTACCCAGAGAAATGGTGAGCGCCCACACTTCCACCAGATTCGCGGTACATCTGCTGCTCCTCCGCTGGTTTGCACTGGGGAAAAGTGAACTTTGGAAAAGCCGGTCCCGGAGCAGCAGCCGCTGGCTGCACACACACGGCAGGGGAAGGGTGCGGGTGCCAGGGCAGCTCCAGCACACGCAGCTCAGACGCCTCCCAGCTCAGAACGGCGCTCTGAGACCCGGGCGAGCCGTGCTGGGCTCAGGAGACCCCTGGGCCATCAAAGCACGGGAACAAGGCAGTGACGGGAGGCTGGCGGGGCTGTCCCTNCCGTCCCGCGGGTTCGGTGTGGGTGCCGCCGCCATGCCGTGGCTGGAGGTGGACCGCGCCTTCCCCCGCTCCCCGCGGGGGGTTCTGAAGATCTCCCGGGTGGTAGGGCCGGGGCAGCGGGACGGGGGCCCTCGGAACGGCCCGGGCGCGGCGCTCACCCCTGTCCCCTCCTGTCCCGCAGCTCCTGGCGCTGGTCGCGTTCCTCTGCTTCGTGGCCTCCAGCGCCCACGAGGCCTACATGGCTCTGGCCGGCTTGGAGACGGGCATCACCCTCCTCTTCCTCCTGCTCTACCTGCTCAGGCTCGACGCGAAGATGCGGTGGCTGTTCTGGCCGCTGGCTGTGAGTACCCGAGTGCCCTGGCTGGGGGTGCTGAGGTGCTGTGATACCCCCGTGCCCTGGCTGTGGGTACCGATGTGCCCTGGCTGTGAGCACCGGCTGGCCTGGGAAATGAGCGATCATTGTCACTCAGCTGAGGGCTTGTTTCCGTACAGTTAAAGCAAACCTCAGTGTCCCGTGGATGCAGAAGCGGTTTTTCCTAACAGCGTTCTGTTCCATCAGCTCCTGGATGGCTGGATAGATCCGATCACAGCCGCTCCCGTCACGGGCAGTGTTCGCTTCCCGGTATCACACCGTGCTTTGCATCCTGCACATCACGAATTAGATACACGTTCTAATATTAACGAGTTCTCTTACCTCCCTTCTGAACATGTATTTCCTGCAGTCTGGCAAGTGTAGCCAAGTTGCATAAATTTGACTGGGNTCCTCCGCTGGTTTGCACTGGGGAAAAGTGAACTTTGGAAAAGCCGGTCCCGGAGCAGCAGCCGCTGGCTGCACACACACGGCAGGGGAAGGGTGCGGGTGCCAGGGCAGCTCCAGCACACGCAGCTCAGACGCCTCCCAGCTCAGAACGGCGCTCTGAGACCCGGGCGAGCCGTGCTGGGCTCAGGAGACCCCTGGGCCATCAAAGCACGGGAACAAGGCAGTGACGGGAGGCTGGCGGGGCTGTCCCTGCGGTCCCTCATCCTGCTTCCTCGGAGTCTGTCCTCACTTCAGCTCCCCCAGACCCGCTCCAGAGGCTCAGCCCCCGCTCCTGCCCCCCCGGGGCCGCTCTAGCTCATCCCAGGGCCGCGCACAGGGGCGGCCGCCCGTCCCTCCCCCGCGGGTCCCCGCCCCGCACTTACGGCCGGCTGTGCCGCGGGGCCCGGGCGAGACTCGG
>WEKX01017109.1:873450-958774 GCA_013390025.1 Pitta sordida
AAAAAAAAAAAAAAGGTAAAATGAGGAAGTTTTATCACTAACGCCCTTTTTACCATCAAACCACTGGGTGTCGGTGTTGATCTCGCACAGATACTGCTGTAACTTCTTTTCATAGCAAACCAGCTGTTTGTAACCGTCTGTACCATGTTGGGAGCTATCCTCATTCTTCTTCAAGTGTGTCCAGAATAAATATTTTGCTTCCACTGGCTGTTTCAGGATATTTTCAACTCAGTGGTTTCAGCGTTGTTCCTCCTCGTTGTGTGCTTGTTTGCAGTAACAGTCAAGAGCAACAAGGGGACATTGGCTGGAGGAGTAAGTAGGAACCTTGTTAATGAATTTGAGTTCTTAAAGTGCACATGATTTGAACCTCTTGGTACACTTACGTCGTGGTAGGACCAGGGAAACAACTCTCTTGGAAGAACACACTTAGCAGTCACAAGCAAAAGTGAATACACTTTCAAAGTATCTCACTGAAAGAAAATAATCCTCAAATCACTAGTAATTTAAAGATATTACAAGACTTAGGAGTTACTACAGAGAAGTACCAACACTGAAAAATCCTAAAGTTTAACTAATTTGCTTCCATAGCTTGAAATCCTAGGTAGGAGAATCCATAGGACTATCCAGTTTGGTTACACTATTTAGGAAGAAATGCCTAAAGTCCTGCTAAAAAGAGTTGACATTTTTTAACAGAAATGCTAGTACGTCCCTCTTGACGTGTACTTTATTTTCTGTGACACAAACTGAAGAATTACTTTGGTGGAAAAGGGGTTTTGTTCATACTGCAATTGTAAGACTTTTGCATTACGTATTAAGATCAAACCAATAGGTTAAGGAACTCGTATTTTTAATTCAAATGGAAACTACTGCAATGAACATTAATAAACAATAAGAAAGGGGAAAAATCAGTTTTGAAAGACACTAGAAGTACAAGATAAGCTGAAATGTGACACACAACCAAACGAAACCTAAAACCTGCAACAGAGGTTTTTCATACTCAGCTTAGGAGACCAGCTTTAGATGTCTCCTGTGGTAGAAGAGAATTTATATTCTTGGTTGTGAAGTTAATAGAAATTAAAGTTAAGGTTGGAACAGGAGACTAAGCAGGTAGATGGGAAAACAAGTTTGGGCAGAATATATGACATCTTCAGTTCTGGGAGAAACAGAATTGCCCCACACCCTGTACTCCTGGGGCACAAACTTCCCTGAGCTGTGCTCTCCTGCATTCTCCCTCTGATCAGATAATTCAGTGTTTGCATAAAACCCCCTTGTGTGCCTGTGGGATTGAGCTGAAGGGCAGGAGCTGAGCGAATTAACTCAGCAAGGCCATTCTGCAAACACATTTTTCTGGTTGCCTGCCTGAGGTTGTCTTATTTTTTAAATATTTTTGTACACGTTCTTCAATTCAGAATATGTGTTCTGTTTAGAGCTTCAGAGGAGAGCAGCCCTGTTTTTTCCTGCTAGTCTTGTTTCTATGAATTTTGACTTTTCTCTGGGCCAGTCCCATTAATTAAGGAACCCTTACAGGGACAGAAGGGCTTTCATTTAGGATAAAAGCGCTGTCTGGCATAACGCAGGATTAGTTTAGCTTTCAAGGAGAGCAACACACCAGCTCCAAAGCCTCACACAAGCATCAAACAAAGCAGAGCCATAGACATGTCTGTGAAAGGCTGATGGGATGTAAATATGGGTGTTATTTAATTTATCAGCTGTCTCAAATCACCTATGTTTCAAAGGCCAGAACCAAGTCAGGGAGATGTGTTTACTGCTGCTTTGAGGAACAGTAGATGAGTCACTACAGCAAGAGACAGAGACTGTTTGGGGGAACTAACACTATGGTTATTTTCATAGGTGATTGGTCTTATATTGCTTGTTCTCTGTGTTGTCGACACGGGTCTTCTTTGGAAGAAGATCAGCCTTGGTAGACCAAGAGGAAGGAATGCTCCTGCCAAATAAAATGCCATGTTAGTGAAAGAATTTCTCCATTGATAACTGTTTTGCCACTCGCTTTTAAAGAATCTGTAATTTCCTGTGCATTTATGTTTTTGCAAGGATCTTTGATAAGGTTTCGTACATTTCCAAATGTAGTTTCAGCATTGCAATTTCACCAGTCAAAGCTTCACAGAAAATGGTCCTGGTTTTTTTAAATTTCTTTAATTACATTTTAACCTGTATGAACTGTAATGTTATCTTCTTTCTCTAATAAAAAGGAAAACCAAGTGGGCTTAAGCGCATTGTTTAACATTATTTATTTATTAAGTGTACTGAAGGTAAAAATGTAATGTTCCAGTAAATATCTCTAGGAACAGATTTTTTTCGCACCCTTGTGTGCCCTCATCCCCCAGCTCAGCCTGCTGGCCGGTGGCATTCTGCTGCCATGCGGATGCTTCTTAAGGCATTAGCCGAGGCATTTTGATCCTCAAAACTTCACGCTGTTGCGAGGGGGAAGTTGGACTCGATACCTCCAGCAGCCCCTTCCAACCCGGACGAGATCTGTTTGCTCAGAACAGCGCGGAAAAGAGCCGCTGGGCTCCCGCAGGACAGCGCAGATTCACTGGAACCGGTATTACCGTGAGCCGGGCGGTGCCAGCGGGGCTGGAGCCACCCCCCACAATTGGGGATGCTGAAACTTTTTTTCACGTTTCCGCAGTGTTACGATTTCCGCTTCCCTCCTTCCGAAGGAAAAAAAAAAAAAAAAAGNGCGGGGGCCGCGCCGCCGCCCGGGCTGCGCTCGCTGCTGCCGCCGAGGGAGTTCCTGCTCTCCCGCAAAGGGCAGCTGCTCCTCGCCGAGACGGTAAGGACGGGAACGGGGCTCGGCACGGCAGGGACCCCGCAACGCCCCGGGGGGAGCGGGCTCGGCCACACCGACCCTCCGCGGCGGCACCCGAGGGGAAAGGGAGAGAGCCCGGGGGGAACGGGAACAACCGAGGGCGAAACGGGAGAAAACAACCCGGGGGGGAACGGGAAAAAACGAGGGGGAAATAGGAGAACAACCCGAGGAAATAGGAGAGCAACGAGCGAGGGTAAAGAGGGGAACGACAGCCGCACTGGGATGGGATGGGGGAACTGCAGGGCTGAAGGCGTAATTGATTGACTTAAAGAAACCAAAAGTCCTGTCACGTTAAGCTTCCAGTTCCTTAAGTGTGTTCCTTTACCAGAAGCCTCTTTTCAGTGAGACGGGGCTTTGATTTCGTTTTGAGCCGTTTGCGGGGTGACTCCAGTGCCCATTATGGCCCCGATTTAAAGCACTGTCTCCTGGTGTTATGGGACAGCTTGTCCTGAGTGTCAGCCCTCCAAAGCTGTTAGTCCCTGACCTCGCAGAGGGATGTGCTTGTTCACTGCCGGAAGCACCCAGTGGGAAAGGCCCTGGGGATGCTGGTGACAGCTGGTGACAGCGGCTGGACATGAGCCCAGGGGTGCCCAGGTGAGCAGGAAAAGCAAGGACAGCCGCTCTGCACTGTGCCCTGTGCTGGCATGGCTGGGGACCCTTGAGGGTTGTGTCCGGTTCTGGGCCCTCACAGAGAGAAGGACATTGAGGGACTGGGGCATGTCCAGAGGAGGGAACAGAGCTGAGAAGGGGCTGGAGCACTGGGAGCAGCTGGGGGAGCTGATCCTGGAGAAAAGGAGGCTCAGGGGGGACCAGGAATTCTCTCCAACTCTCTGACAGGAGGGAGCAGCTGGGGAGGTTGGGCTCTGCTACCAGGGCACAAGGAACAGGACGAGAGGAAACGGCCTCAAGTTGTGCCAGGGGAGGGTCAGGTTGGACATCAGGAGGAATTTCTCCCTGGAAATGATGGTCAGGCATTGGAAGGGGCTGCCCAGTGAGGTTTGGAGTCCCCCTCCCTGGAGGTGTCCAAGAAGGACTGGACGTGGCACTCGGTGCTCTGCGGGGGGACAGCAAGGTGGGGATCAGGCACAGGGTGGGCTCGATGATCTGAGAGGTCTTTTCCAACCTCAGTGATTCTGTGAATCTTACTTGGGGAAGTGCCAAATAACAGTCAAATAATGATCATTAGAAACAAGTGTGTTCTGGCAATGGAAACGGTGCTCCCCCAGGAATACACCAGGGTTTTTCTCTAGGTACAAGTTCTGAGTTTGGGGCTGGTGGTAATTATAGGCCTCTGGGTTTTTGTGTGACACTTTTTGGAATTTACTTGTAAAGGCTTAAAGCCGGACAGCTGAAAAAGGGAAAGAGATCACTTACCCCATGTGGAGTGAGTATTTCGTGATAAAGTTTAACTTTTGAGGAGAAAGCTTGTTGATTGAAATCAGACCTTCAACAGAATTTTTGCTAGAAGTACGTTCATAATGATAAATTTAAACACTAAGTTTTCTGTCATTTTAGCTGGAGTTTGGATATCAAGTAATCAAATATCAGGACAGCCCAAACTAGTATATTCAAGTCTGTGGAGCACTGTTTGGTTGTGCAAGGTGTCTCTGGGTATCCACTGTGCAAGCTCAGGGAAGGAAACAAGGCCATTCAAGCAAGAGAAAGGGCAGAGGCAGAAGGAGGTCGGACTGTCCATGGCCAGGTGGTAGAGACCAGCTCTGAGAGTTTGTGGGGTTGTGGGCACTGCCCTGTTGCAGACAGCACAGGGAGATATGAGGCTGGCTTTGAGAGGAAAAAGCTTTCCTTCAGGAGGGGAGGATGACCTCTGTGGTAGGGAAAGCCTTGGGCTGGGTTGCAGAGGCCACAGGCTGCATGAGCTCCACCAAAAAAATTCCAGGTTCCCCATCAGTCATACAGCATAGTGTATAAAAACACACATTTAGAAGATACAGAAGCCCAACTCACTTGGCTCCTCTGGCATGTATTTTTGCTACATACTGTAACATATACTGGAATTTCCTTTACAAGCTTACAGCCAGTAAATGATGGCTTTTAGACAGCCTGGCTTTTTAACATCTCTGAATGATGACATATTTGAGGAATACTGTTGTGATCATGGGAGCAGACTCACCCTTTTGTTGTCATAGGGAAGTACTGATTACACTTCCTTGGGGTAATAAAAACTGCTCTGTCTTGACAAAACAGGGATTTATCCTTTGTAAGGCCACTGAAGACTTCTCAAGGGTTTGGCTAGCTGAAGGCAGCTCTAAAAGCCCATCTGCTGACAACTTTCTGTGTGCTCCTTGCAGGCCAGCCCATGTGCTTAGGACGTGGTTTCCTGGCAGAGGGGAGGTAGCAGTAGTTTCTCTCCAGTTGTCTCAGCCTTGCCAGAAGAAACTCTTGAAGACAACACAGGCTCTAGAATAAATGGAGTCTGTATACAATTAGAGAAGTGCAGTGCCAAATAATTGAAGACAAGTCCCAAGTTAAATCTGTCACAGTTCAAACCCGTGTTTCCTCTTTAGCTTTGTGTTTCTTGTCTTGAATGTTTCATTTTCCCTCTTTGACACAGTGCTAATGTGAAATGGGGTTCTGCATAAAACTATGTAAATAATATTCACGGGATACACATTCTGAATAGCGTCTTTTTGTTCAGAGACAAAGTGGGGTCCTCATTACTGTTACTGAATATCCCTGCCACGCTATTATTCAGCAGCTTGGCGATTCCCCAGAAATGCACTTTATTCCTCTGGCTTCCAAGCCGTGCAAACACGGCATTGCTGGGGGTGGATCCACGGCAGCTGCTCTGCTCCACTGCAGGAAATGCCAGCGCAGGTTTGCAGCGTTCAAAAACCACCAGAACCTACACAGCGCGTTGCCAGCAGAGCCCAGCAGCAGCTCGGGCAAAGCCTGACTGTGGCAAAGGGTTTCACTTCTGCTCCGTGGGCTGGGACTGCTCAGGACGGGGCTCAGCCCCGCGCTGGCCGTGGGCACTGGGAGCAACCTCACCAAAAAGCCTTGTTGTGCCTTGCAGAAGTGGCTGGCAAGTGACACCAGTTCAGCTGTTACCGACGGCCCAACACTGTCCATTAAGAGAAGTGCCACATTCCCCCTCCTTGCAGTGCTGGAGGCAGCTGGGCCTGGGAATGCTGGAGTGTCCCAGGGCAGCTGCACCGGGAGCTGGCCAGGACTGCTTTGTTCACATGGAGGAAACTGCTACAGCTACTTTTCAAACTGACATTTCCACACATTTCCACACGGAGGATGGATCTCTATGATGTTCAGGTGTAATTTGCACGTAAACTGCTCTGTGGGCTGTCAGGACATCCTGGTGCTTCCCCTACAACAAGTCAGGCTGGTGATGGAGCTGATCACTGCTAGAAGCTTAATTATAATCTCAAATTTTATTCATGAGAAAGTTATCCTCCTCCTGCCCCCTGCTCCTTTTTCTTTTGATCTCCACAGAATCACAGCATGGTTGGAGTTGGAAGGGACCTCTGGGGAACATCTTGTCCACCCCCTCATTAACCTGCCTCATTAATTTTTTATTCCCTCTGGGATAGCTACAGAGCCAGAAAGAAGCAGCAGCATCAAGTACATGTATAAGCTTTGCTGCCTCCTGATCCTATTTATTCTCTCTGCCTTGCTCCTCCACTTTCTAATCACCATTCTTCATCTCCCAGGTTAGTCATTACTTTCTGTTCTTCCCCATACCATTATTTTCCCCATATATTTTAACACTCTTCTTTAGCTACTCATTTTTTCAACATACTCAAGTTGCTGTCTCAAAGGTCAGCATCTCATGCATGCTCTTTTCCACCCTCAAGAGATGCCGTTTTCAGTTCTCTCTGTCCTGTGTTGGAACCATTTACTTACCTGCCACTAGAGCCTTGTCCCAGCAAGGTCCACATTTGTGCTTTCTGCTGCTCCCACGGCTGCTTCGGTCAGGCTTTTGTGTTTGTTCAGGTGACTCTTTTCATTGACATCTCCTTAGTCTCCTCAAGCCAGTATGCAGTGGCACTACTTTTTCTTTTAATTAAAATGCAGTATGAAAATGTAAATGATGTAGAAATCATTGTGCCTCTTTCTCTCCTCTTTTCCTTCTTTCTTCTGTCTTCTCTGAACTGACCTTCATATCTGAAACTTCAGCTGCTCAGTGTAAAGTCTCCTTTGAAGAAGAGCCCTGTGCTTTTCTCGGGGTCTGAGAAAAGCCTGAAAGCCACCCCTGCAGCTAATTCTGGGGGCACCAGGAGTTTCATCTGCACAACCAGTACAACAGAGAAGTAACTGAACAGCAGAGACCACAAAGTGATATACTTTGTCTGTCTGCCAAAAAACAAGAACAAAATGCACTCTTGTCCAAAAAGGTATCACCACTACCCGCATTTGGAACTTGAAGCAAACCTGTTCTTTTCTGTGGAGAGGAGATGAGGAGCAGCCTGGAGTGTCCCCAGGGGCTCACTGGGGCTGTTCCATGCACACAGGAGCCAAACGCCCTGTGAGCTGCCATGACCTCAGCAGTGCTCCCTCCCTTAGGGGACACTCTGCTCTCTAACCAGTGTAACTCTTTTTTTAGACCTGAAATTGCAAACTTCATCATGCCCAGCCAGCAACACAATATTAGGTAATAATTAACTGGGAGAAAATTACTTTCTGAACCACAATTCCAAAGAAGCTCCTTTAAAAAAGAAAAACTACAGTGTAGTAGTTCTTTCTCTTTGTACTTAATGTACATAAAAGGTGTTCAATGAAAAGTCGGGGGCGGGGGGGCGGTTTGTCAGCATTTTTTTATACTCCTCCCCCTGCCAAAAGGGTCCTGTCCTGCTCTTTGCTGCATTGGAGCTTTCTGCACCCAAATATTCCTCCACAGCCAGCAGTCACACTAACCTTTCAGCAGCAGCATAGGAAAAGCTGCTGCCAGCGCTGAAGATGTAATCCCAAGAAATGGAAGGAGAAAATCCCAGTGTAAATACAAATGGGCAAAACTAATAAAACACTGCATTTTTTTTTCTCCCAGAAGCAGCAGTGCTGTCTGAAACTGCTAGAAATGACCTTGCAACTGCATTGAGCCCCACAAACTTCCTCTCTTAGCTGCCTGTTTTTTAGCATAGACACAGAGCTGTTAGAAAAGCAACAACTTTGTTTGACCTGTTGCTGAAATCACCCTTAAACACATGGCTTCAGGAAATGGGTGCACAACAGGTGTGATGTGCAGTGGAACATCTGACAGTCTTCAGAGAGGTCAGGCTGTATTCTAAAATTTGCTTTTGAGATTTTTAGAGCGACATTCACTTTGCCAGATGTTTGTCTCAAAGACTAGGAAAGTAAGTAGGTAGGTGTTACAATTTCTGGGTATAGACTGGCACTTCTGTGTTTGTATTGTGGAAGGAGAGATTCATTTTTAAAATTTCAAATTTTAAAATTTCAAATTTTCACATTTTAAGATAACATCAAATGCTTGAGATAGTGGCAGTGCAATTAAATGATCAGACAAGATAACGATACCTACTATTTTAATTCAGAAAAGACAGCAATAGATAGTATCCAATCTTGGTTAAGGAATCCGTGCACTCCACCTGTCAGAAGGGGAAATGAGTTCTAGACAAAGAGAAATGAGAAAAATCATCAGAACCCTACAATTTGTGTACTCTTGTGTTACATAGGGCTGTCCCCAAGCTACCAGGTAGGTTTGGCATTGAAATCCTTGTCAGGGCTGTGAGGGAGACAGAAAAGAAAACCAAAGGACGATCGTAGCCATCACCTGTCAGAGCCCTCAGGCACCTCCTGCCTTTTGTTTCTCTTGCTCTTTCCAATGTCTGTCTCCCTCCCCTTCCTGCACCTGCCAGCCTTGCCCAAGGAGGGCTGTAACATCCTTCAAATCTTCATTCTCAAAATCTGTGCCACTATTTTAGAGGTGGATATTTCACATCAAATCCTCCTCAGGCCTTTTCAGTCTCTGAGTGTCCCGAGAGTGAGCAATGGCACTTAACTGGAGAACAGTTACCACATCTCAGGTCAGAATCTTCCCCCTTTACTAATATCACCAGTAATCTCTTGAAAACGAGGGACTTCTTGCAAGTCAAGGGTGTCTTTTTTGGTAATGGTGGGAATACAGTCACTGTCCTTTAGGGCTGAGGAACAGGCAGCAGGAGACTACTGTGACTCCCCAGTGCCAGGGGGGGGGTTGTTTGAACAAGTAATTGGCGTGGTAACCAGAGTTTAAAATGAACAACTGATATTTCTCAAACTTCTGTTTGCACCCTGAGCTGTGTTACAGCAGGAATTGGGCTCTTGTTTCAACCCACATCTGAGAGAGGGGAAGACAAGAACCTTAAATTGCGGAAATTACCATAAAGCTGATAATACAAGAACTTGAAGGCTCTCCTTCCACCTACCAACTTTTCTGACAGGAAAACTTTTTCTCTCTGCAAAGGCAGACGGAGCACAGGACTTATTGTATCAAACAGAATTGAGATCAAAGGGATCTTTACAGATCTCAAATTTGCCTTTCTACCTCCCTTTGCTGCTGTAGTAAGATGCATTATTTAAAACTGCATTTAGTCCTTTCAGGTTTAGTTCAGCTCTAATATTCTGCCACTGAAAGGGCTTTGGTTTGTGGGACTTATCCTGAACATCTCCTCCCTGCTGCTGTTCATCCCTGCAGCTCAGCCATCACACACTTTCCTTCAGCCACAAAAAGGGAGATATTTTTCAGCACCAGAACAAGAAGAAAATATCCTGGTGATTTCTTCTTAATCCAAGAAAACATGTCTAAATGATGTTCCACAAATGCAAGTGAAACAGATTCATAAAGTCTAGCCTTTGTTCTTGGGAGCAGGAGATGTGATAAGAAGGAGGAAGAAATCCAGTTTCCTTCTAGTAATCTTCAAGCTCTGTTATATCCAATTCTCTTCAAAGAGTTCTTATCACTCTGCACTCACAGAAAGGAAATACCATGCAAAGGATGAGATACAGTGAATGAGTTCCCTCCAGTGTAGGAAAACTCTAGAAAAACGTGCAAAGAGGCTGTGTAAGCAAATAGCAACCAATAATAGGATTAACAGCAGCAAACGGGGTAAATATTAACCATTCTGTACTGTTAACTGCACTGGAGCAAATCAGTTCCTTAGAACCCAGTGGAACAAGAACAATGCATAGGGCTTCAAGATAAATATAGTCTCTTACTAAAAATAGCACATCCTCTCTAACCTCACCACCCACTCTTAATGGATCCAAACAATATTCTCCAGCTATGGGCATCCTGGGCAAGAACTGACTGCTTTCACCCCAAAAACAGGCTTAACATAAAGGCTTCTTAATTCATTACAGCAAGAAATTATTTCAACAAGCTTGAACTGCTTAGTTGTACCCTAAACCTAAACAGATACATGTATTTGAGGGTTAGCTGACCCCTCCTAGGACTAATTATTAATTAGTAATTATTTTTAGGAGCCTCATCATTCAAGTATAATAATGATTTTTTTCCCAATCCCCAGATGGTCCCCAGGAACACAAGCAAAGAAATCCATAGAGTTTAACGAGGCAAATGTGTTGATTGGCTTTGCAGGAAGCCACATCTGCTTCAGAGATGTGCCATCTGGGGGAAAATAATACTTTTATTTTCAGTACTGTATGAATGGATATGTCAGTGTCCCGGTTTAGAATTTAGAAGTTCAAAAAGTCCTTGTCATCTAATACTCAGTGCCCAAAGCACAGCTGAGCATTGGGAAGGCAGAGATTTGTCTCCAAGAGGAAAGGCTGGATAGAGCAGCCCAGGTGCAAACTGGCACATGCTACTCTCACAAAGTGTGTAATTCAGTATCCTACTTTTATTTCTTTAAATTGGCTTGATGAGAACAGCAACCACACAAGGCAGTAGAGAAGAAGGGCTGGAGCCTCTTCTTGGAGGTGACCAAGTTCCACAACATAATTTGAAAATGTTCTGAATGTGGTTCCCTCACCTCCCACTTTCCCAAACAGCAGCTCAAAGTCCAGAAATGTAGGACAGCACTGGTACTGTCTGGTTTGGGTAAAAATTACATTTTCTTTAGCCATTGTGGCACTTTCTATTTGAGCCATAAAATATATTCCAAAGGTGTTCTATTTGAATGGGGAAACAAGTGTTATTTTTATTCTTTTGTAGGGTTGGAAACATCATGGAGATAAATTTCTGGGAGTTACTACTCCCTAAACCAGCTTTCTACACTGGAAAACCGAAGCAGAGACTCACAGAAATCACAGAACGATTAATTCTTGGCCCTGTTCTATCCATCAGCAGCAGACTTTTTTCTTCCAACTCTAAAGAGATTATAACTGCTGAGTTACTTTGGGCTGTCTGAGCAGTGGTTTGGCTTTCAAATGAGAACTGTCAGGGCTGAGAGCTGAATGCTCTGCTTGCTTGGCAGTGCCCCACTCTATTTGCAGAATTATGTTGTCAGAACTGTTTACAATCCCCAGCACACCACTGGCTCCGAGAGGTGCAAATCCACCCAGCTCTGCGGAAAAGCCATTTCACACACACTGAAATAAACACCGGTGCTTGAGATTTGTTCCATGCTAAACAAGAAAAGTCATTTGGCCCAATGAAAAAATAAAAAAAAGCAGGAAGCAAGCAATGCCATCACCAGCAGCACTGACAGAAACACAAAGGGAAAATAACTCTTCCAGCTGCTCAGCTGCCCATGGCTACTCCGTGTGAATAACGACAGTTCTCCCTTTCCTCTAGGTGCTGTCATTTATCATCTTTGTCTGCTATATTGCATCTCTAGCAGCTTCTTTCATGATGGCACCACTCATAGAGTTTCTGCTGGCACTGCTCCTTCTTTTTGCCTACTCCAAATTTGTGAAGAAGTTTGAAGGACTTTACTGGCCTTTGTCGGTAAGTGAAATGTGCAGTGTCAACCCACAGATTGAATTGTGAATAGAACAGGAGTAGAGGGGCTGTGCAGGAGTTTAGGGTGACTGGTAACAAATTCACCCCCTTGTTAGAAACTTGTCTGGGTTGCCTCTAGTTCAGAAGGTCCCAAAGCACTCTTTAATGTGCTGTACATTACAGCTGTGTTGGTGCTGACACAAAGCATGGCTTTATTAAAGCACAGGATTTATGCCTGATTCCAGGCTCAGGGCTGGATCTTCAGAGGCAACATGGGCCTAAGTGAGTCTGACTGCTGCTGGGGACTCCTTGCTATTCCCCACCCTTGCAAACAGGTCACAGGCTGGTAATGGATAGGCTCTACTGGGATAGACTTTCCTGCGGTGGTTTTAAATTCTCAGTGCTGTTGAGGGGCAGAGTCATACCCACAAACGAAGTGACTTTGGAAAGGGAGAATCCTGCAGCTCCTGCCAGTTCCTGCCCACAGAGGCCCCCAGCGCTGGGGCTGCAGGCGATCCCTGGCCACTGGATGTCCCTGCTGCCTCAAGCACACACTGCAAAGGGAGCAGCTCTCTAGCAGTACAAAGACTTCAAAGAACCCTGCTAATCCAATCAATCTGGAGTCTCTTTTGGTACCAGCAGTAGTTCATCATTGTCAGATTTGAGCTAGAGCTCTCAGTGCATAAAAATAACATTAGCGAGGCCACTGGTGGATCAAACAGTGTCAGTGGCTTTAACTATGACTCTACACAGTTTTCAGTTGGTAGTCTCAGTTCCATCATTTTCTCATTTTCTACATGCATTTGATTCCAGAACTAAGACAAAAAAGGCACTTGTGTGTTTATTATGGCCATTACCATAATATACTGCAGCCTCACAATGTAGATAACTGACCCTGCCCTGACTTCAGAAGAGTCAAGTTTCTTGCAGGATTTGTGTTTTGAGACATCATCCATCTGTTCTGGGAAGGCAGAAGAGCTAATTGTGACCAGAGCTCGGGATACCGTTATTGCAGCTCCCATGATTTACACATGCCCTGGGAATCACAACTCTATTTAATATATACTTAATATACACTTCAGAGACATCACTGCTGGTGTCACAAGCCTGGCCCTGCACAGCCACAGCAGCCCCTTCATTGATCCCACCCGGCTGCTGGAGTTGCAGTGGGACATACTGAGTGTAAATCAATTCAGCACTAGACAAAATGTGTAGTCCCTGACTAAGGAGTTTCCACAGACAGAGATCACCATGTAGATCTACATCCAAATGGTGACAAGCACACAGGAGCTGGAGCTCCTCCTGAGCCTCTGGTACTGCAGGAGTTCTGTTTGAAGATGAGACAGCCCTTTCATGTGAGCCACTAGAGCCCTCGCTGTGCTCCAGGGCAACGCCCACAGGGCAGCCATTCCCAGCCTGAAGGAAGGTCTGCCTGACACAAGTTAAAGGCAGGAGTTACACAGAATCACAGAATATTCTGAGTTGGAAGGGACCCACAAGGATCATCGAGTCCAACTCTTAACACTGTCTCCGTGGCGGGAATCGAACCTGGGTCTCCCACACACCAGGTGGGGACACTTACCACTGTACTAAAGTGGATTTACACCAACCTCTCCAAGAGCAGAAGCTCATGCCAAGAATCCGGTCATCTCTAGGTTAAGAGTATTTCCCAGCTGAGCAGTTCCTCCAGCAGGGCAGAGCAGGCTGTGGTCACACGGAGGTTTTTAGCAGTCATTTCCCAAATCGGTTTTAGAGGGGTTTGTATGTTGGAACTCCATGACTAATCTGGGAATGCAACATCGCTTATTTCACAGGATTTCCTGAGGTGTGTCAGTGCTGCCATCATTTACTTTGCCATTTCAATTGCTGCTGTCTCAAAGTACAGTGACGGAGCATCTAAAGCAGCAGGGGTGAGTACACAGGAGCTTTCCACTTCAGTATTTTGATCTGTATATGGATGTGCTTCAGAAATAGTTTGATTTTAACCCCATTGCAAGTAACAGAAGTTTTCTTCAATTAACTAAGAATTAATTTGCCTGAAGCCAAGAAGAAATGGTTAATTATTCAGCAAAACATGTTTTGAATCAATGAATAGTTTGTTCATCCCAACAGTGCTGCTCAGAGTTAACTGTACTTCTCAGGGAAGGCACCTATTCTGCTTTTTAATTTCACCAGCTGGACAGGGAACATAAACTCTGCTCCTGCAAAGAGTATCAAGATCCTTGAATTGAAGGAATAATAACAATTATGATTTAAAAAAAGGACTCAAATCTGTAACTGCTAAGGCCAGTCTGAGTTAAGTAACTTCAACCCTCTGCCTCTACTGCTCAGTTTTACTTGATAAAGTTGAAACATGAGCAGTGCCATTTTACCCTGCAGTGTAAGGACTGCCCAGGACAGAGCCTTCACCATCAGCATTTTGTGTTCAGAAATACAATACAGCCCCTCCACCTGCCACCTGACTCTGAGCATCAATAATGGATGTAACATAAAATCTGCATAATCATTTTTAAAGGGAAGAACAATACCCAGTAGGGTTGGCCAGCAGCCCTTACCAAACCATCCCAAGTCACACAATTAAAAAAAAGGCCTTGTTTTAATCCTTGTGCCTCCATTTAGACCTGGAGCAATGCAAGGGCATTTACCCAGGTTTCTGAGACCAAAGCCCGGCCTGTTGTTGGCACTGCTGCTGCTCTGGCACTGAAGGGGGGACTCCAGAATCAGTTTAATCTCAATCTAGTTCACTCAGCAACTGACAGGTCTCCTTGCAAACCAGTAAAAAATTATTTCCAGAGAAATGGAGGTGGTTTCTTGGTGGCTAAGAGATGCCCTGGGAAGGAGGAAGTGCAGGCTTTGTTCTGCTGGTGCTCAGGACGTGCCCATAGAAGGATGTAGCCTGGGGAAGGGCTCAGGACACATCTGATCACTTCTCAGCTGTAATTTAGTTGATGCCAATGGCTCACAAGCCATTTCCCTTCCCTGTCTTTCTGCAAAGCCATAGACAACAAAACCAAGCTCAAACTTTAAGAGGTTTTTTGTGTTGGTTCTGCTTACATTGGTTTGTCATGGACAGACTGACCTGTTGGTACAGACAGTATTGTTTTGCCATTTTAGGTGTTTGGATTTGTAGCCACGATAGTCTTTGCCATTGATTTCTACGTAACCTTCAATGAACTGGTTGCTTTTCTCAAGCAAGGCAGTCCTGATTCCCCTGAAGGGCAGAAGACAGAAGGTGGGTACAATTCCCTGTTTTATTACATGAGCAGGTAATGTGAGATTTTCTTCTCCATTTCACCCTTTGTAAGGGAGCAAGAGCACTTAGTAAGAACAGTTTCTATTCTTGGCTGCCTTGGTTTTCTGTGCCACAGCTCTGCTGAATTATGAAGCTGTTTAGTCTTGGAATACAACAACTGGAATTTCAGTGACTTACGAAGATGATTAGCAAGCCAGGAATGTGAAGTTTCTTGGAGTTTCACAACATCTAAGTTTGAAAGGTCCCAAATCCAATTATAACAAACACCCAAGATGTGTATAGAATCCTAGAAGGGCTACAGTAGCACTAACAGGCTTTTCTAGGGATTTTAGTAGATTGTGAAATGGTTGGGAAGCTCTAGGCCAAAGCGAGAGACAAAGAAAAGAAGAATTAAAGGAACAGATCACAGGAAACAAACTGTTAAAACTAAAACTTGAACTAACCTCAGAACATGATCAGAGTACAAAATTAGGATACAGATTAGATCTCATTTCTCTTGAGATGAAGACAGAAATACATAAACTCACAGATGTGCAGTCCCAGCTTTGTGCTGACGGTTTGATGTTCCCCCAGCACCAAGCTCAGAGATGTCCCTGTGCTGGCATTTCTCACCATCCTACAGCTCCAGACATGTGGCAGTGGCCGTGTAGGGCTGTGACCTACCCCCCCCACCCATGAGGACAGGAAAGGTGCCAGCACAGGCACCTCTTGGTGTCCTCCCTCTGCACCATTGCAGGGTGTGCTCTCAGAGCCTCCAGCAGCATTTCCCAGTCCCTGTGGAACACCAGTAAAGTCCCCTGCTCGTGGCAGGAACCAGCACTTAGCAGCCTTCTCCCCCGTGCCCTTGGAGCAGGGTCCTGGCAGGAGCAGCAGTGTGCCTGTTCCAGCCAGAGCTGCACTGGGGCTTTCCAGTTCTCATTTTCACTTCTGTTCCTTGTTTTGTCTCTCAGATGAGAACTCGGATTCTGACTCAGACTGAAGAACCAAACACCAACCAAGCATGAAGGGAAGATGATCAAGCACTTTCCTCTTTGCTGAATGCACTGCCAGTTGAAATATCTCCCTTATTTCAGCCTCTCTATCCTCTTTCCACCTCACTGTTTATGGAATCACCAAAGCACAGGCAGGGCAGTGATGTGGAAAAGGAGATTATTCCCAATGCCACTCCATCAGAACTACAGATCCTGCAGTAGTTCAGCCTTTCACAGAGGTGTGTATCCAAACACAGCTCAGTTTTCCTTTGCCCCTCCTTACTCAGCACTTAAATGTCCTGAGTAAATGGGAACAGTATTTTAAATGTATAGCCAGAGCTTTAAACCTGCTTTCTTAATTCCAAATCTTTTAACACTTAGAGCTTTTATACTTCTTGACGTGCCAAAGAAGAGAGGTTCAAATGCCTCTATTTGTGTTTTACTTTTTAACTAACAGTATTTCTTGTCTGAATGAATATTCCACTCTCAAGCACTGAAGGCAAGGATTTTTCAGTACATTTATATCTATTGCCTGTCTATGACAAAAAGTGACATCTGGAAATCTGCAGCAGGAGCAAACCTCCAGGTACAGTTGTGCTGCAGGACAGCTGGCTCATCAAACATTCAGTAGGACTTTTTTGAGCTACTTGGAAGGAGTCACATCCCATCTGCTGCAGTTTCACCACAGATATGAGGTGGGGCAGGTGAGGCAGCCTCCTCCCAGCCCCTTTCCTACCAGTTGTGTGGAAGCCCCTGTGTTGGCACAGCCAGGGACGCACAGCCAGCCTTGCCCCCAGCCTGCAGGTCTTTGTGCAGGAGATGGCCCTGCCTGATGTGCTCAGAGCTGGGGACACTGGGGCTCTTGTCACACCAGCACTGGACTTGGGCCACTGGCTTTGCATAACAGGCAACTGGTTCTGCCAAACTGAGGAGACCTGAGCCCCAGCAGGGCAGAACATCCTCCCCACTGTGAAAAGACAAAGAAACCAACCTCCAAACTACAGAATGTCTGCAGTGAATGTGTTTTCCCAGACCTCTTTTTCCACTGTGTGTGTGATCTGGGATGGGTTGGGTTTTTGCCCCAGATTTATTTCGTGTTCTGGGAGAAAAGCCACCTGAATTTACAAGGTATTTTCAAGGGTAGCACAACCTACCTTGAAATGTTGTGTCCACCTATAAGCACATGCTGCTTTGGAAGAGAATGGCTTGCTCCTTACAGCTGGCATCAGACAGCTCTGTGGCAAAGAAACCTGTATATATCTCTAAAACATTAATATAGTACCAGCTGGCCTTAACAAGAAATGAGAGCAGATGGTACTAACAGAGTAAAAAAAACAGGGATAAAACAATAAAGGCAGATTTCCTCTGGAATAAAGTCACTCCTTGGGTTGCAGTTCCCTGTTGGCAGCTGGCTGCTCACAGCAGGACACAGGACCCGACAGGGAGCAGGTGCTTGGGAAGGTGCTGCTCAAATTCAGAGTTGTCCTGCAGGCAGCTCCTACATCTCCTGTTTCTGACCACTGAGAGGATAAAAGCCAAACAAGTGGTTCCTTCTAAATGTGACAAATCATCTTTACTTTTATAAGAAAGACCTTTTTGGACCTTTTCCTGTATGAAATCCCATGTTTGTTTCTCATCTGTTGTCATATTTTACTGGCACACACTGTGACATCAGGGGACCTGGGCTCATTTTTATACTCATTTTGTATTTCTCTTTTTTTTTAATTAAAAAAAATGTACTGCATGTCACATCTGGAAACTAGTACATGGTTAATATTTAGAAACCGTGCTGGATTAAACCTCTTTTAATACAAGTTTTGAGTGTCTTTACTTATTTAAGATCCAGTTTTACTCCCTGGCCTCTGCCCACTGCAAGGAACAATGATTTAGGAAACTCCATCACTGTTTGGGGAGGTGAGCAGAGCACAGGGCCAGCCCTGGGGACCAACCACTGCTGCTCCTGTGGTTTGTGAGAACAAACTTCACCTTTAGGGTATAACCGTGAAAGAATTGAACTGGGAATATTAAGACTTGGGAGATACAGATACACTTGGCAACTAATACCAGTTCCCTTGAGTTCACCCTTTGCACACATTATAACCCAGAATACACTGAGGTTTTCTAGTCATTTCTTTCATGTGGGATTATTCCTAAAGTCAACAGAAGCAGCAAACAGAATGGCTCATTAGTTGCTTCAAGATTGCTTTAGCCATTTCATTATTGGCTTGTAAGTACTTGATGATTTCATTTATTTCTAAGCAGTTTGCTCCCAGGGTCAAGCACTTGTGTAAGATTCCAGCCTTTTATTTAAAAAGATCTGTTCCCAGGATTGAAATAGAACACAGTTCTGTCTTTTATGGATATAATCTGAGAAAATTAAATGAATTACTTTAAAGCCAGTTTTGACTGGGGGAGGAGGGAGCTGACTCAGTAATTTTCTGCCAGCAATATTGCACCAGGCTCAGAGTGTGGTGCAGGGCAGAGAAGTCAGCTTGGGGTTTGGCTTTTTGTTTGCTTGCTGGTTTTTCCTCAGCTGGTAGGACCAAATAACTCGGGGAGTTCTGGTTTTCATGCAAATAAGGTTTCCTGAGACAAGCACAAGGTGTGGTGAGGAGCCCTTCATTCAGTGCACCAGCAGTGGCCTCATCAAATATCTCCTTTCAGTCACAGTTCCACCCAGGAGCTGCTTCCAAGACCTGCAGAGCCCAATCCCTGCCTTCAGCACAACCACTGCCCCTCGGGATTCCTGGGCTTGCTCACCAGCACTCCGCAGTTCAGAGTCCCCAACACCCATGGAAAAGTCTGTGTGGAAACAATGCCAGATGTTTTCTGATGTAAATGCTGTGAGTCAAAGCCACTCACAGGGGAAATGCCCAGCTGGCATCTCCGAGTGGTTTCAGACAGCTCTCACCTGGCTGAAGAGCTCTCTGCCTCCTTTTCCTCTCAAAAACCTTTCCCATTTATCTGTGGACTTGTTCAGTCTTGTGCGGTGGTTTTTGGACAGGTGAAGTTAAGGAATTCCAAAGACCTTTCCAAGCAGCTTTTTTAGATTCTGACTGAAACATGAGGCTCCGTTGTGCTTTGAACACTGTCCATCACTCCACTTAATTTTGCTTTTCAGTTGATACCGTTCAAAGTTCCCCAAGTCTTAAATTTCCAAGTGACAGAAGGTGAAACGCAGCGTATCCCAGCCCTGTGGTGGTTGGAAATGCTCCCACCAGCCTGGTGTGCTGGAGAGCAGACCACAGTTTAATGCTCTGCACAGCAGGCACATGGTTTCAGTCATTTTGCTTCTGTTCAGTGTTTACTGGGCAAATTCCTGAGCCTCCAATTTCCAGCTGCATCTTCCCCTGCTCTCTACCAAGGGATCATGGACTCACAACCAAACACCAGCGGCACATGTTTGCAACACCTGCACTTCCAAACATGTCATTGAGCAAACACATCATTGCTGCTGAGCTAAACCTCGGGGCAGGCTGCTTGAATCCTCTGAAACCTCTAAAAACAATGTATTCTACAATATAAATACAATTAGGTGGCTTCAGTCCAAATTTGGACGAGGATACAAACTGCCTTCAAAGAACAAATGCAAGATAAATATCAGCACACGTGCACAGCAGTTCCTTTAATACTCTAATCTTTTGAGCATGGGGAGAGGGAGAATATCAAGGAAGCAGACGAAATTTAAGTAAGCACTGAGAATGTGAATCATGTTACAAAACGCTTGAAGACACCTTTTGACATGGAATATTGGTTTAAAAGTCAGGACTTTTTAAAGTCACCCCTTAAATAAACGGGGCTGCATCAAAAAATCCACACTGCAACACAGATTTCTCCTTTACTCAATGAATTCATAGTCAATGTTTCGTAGAACTTCTAAGTCAGAAGGTAAAGCAATGCTACCCAGAAAATTTAAGGCTGGGTTTGTTTGGGTTTGTTTCGGGGTTTGTGAGTTTTTTTAATCTGTTTCCTTGAATAGGAAAATACCAATTCACATGTTAATTTTGGCCAGGAAATACTTGTGCTTTTATGTATTTTGGACACTGTCCATCACATTTTTTTAGCCTGATCCATGAATAAGAAATCAATCACAGTCTTCCCAGGAGACTGAACGAAAGTCCAGTATTTAAAAGTTAGACAGAATAAACTTTTTTGACAACTGACAAAGCTTCTCCTGGCCAAAGAGCACCAAGGTAATTCCATATTGCTGCTGACAGCCCCACACCGGCAAAGTGAACTGACCCCCCTTGTACAAGGACATGACTCCCCTCAGTGAATCCCTCTTACAAGGTCCCTTGTGCCACCCCCTTTGTCCACTTCCACACACAATTACCAACCAGTGCTTTGAGTGCATCATCCATATTCCCAAATCTTTCCACAACACTCATTCAACCACCCCCATGTGTTTCCCCTGTTCTAACTCAGCCTCACACCTGAAGCACCTGGAGACCAAAAATCCAATCAAGGCAGAACTTGAAACCTCCAGCTCAGAGGTGGCAGAGTATGACCCACCCACTGTGACATTCCAGTCCCGAAATTCCTTCCCAGTCCAGAACATGCTGCAAACCACAGCAGAGAGCATCCCAGCCTGTTGGTGTCCCAGATGGAGAAACATTCCAAGAGCAATCCCACCACAGTCATTACAGCCATAAACCAGCTCCACGTGCTCTCAGTCACATCTGGCCCCTCCTCAAGAGCTCTTACACATGTTTTTCCTTCACTCCTGCACCCATGAAGGTTGTGGTGTGCCAGCCAGGGTTGCTGTGTTGGATGTTTAACTCCTCTGCCATTCTCTCTCAGTGGGATCAGGAGAGAACCAGGAGAGGAAAAGCTGGACACAAGTGAATCAAAACAAGGAATAAATTCCCTGCTTCCCATGAGAAGCAGGTGTTGAGCACCTCCAGGAGAGCAGGGCCTCAACCCACACAATGGTGACTTGGGAGGACAAACACCATCACTTCACACATCCCCCCTTCCTCTTCCTGCCCTCACCTTGTATCCTGAGGATGAGCCATCTGGTCTGGAATATCCCTTGGGGCAGTTGGGGTCACCTGTCCTGGCTGTGTCCCCTCCCAGCCTCCCACTGACGAACGGCAGGAAAGGCCTTGGCTCTGGGTGAGCTCAGCAATAGCAAAACCAACTCAGTACGAGCAACACAAACCCAAAGCAGCCCCACAGCAGCTACTGGGAACAAAATTCCCTCCAGCCCAGCCCACCTTTACAGATGAAGACAATGTTTTAGTACTTTAATATGTCCATTTATTAAACAGGAAGTGCTTCACAAATGATTCCGTACTATATCGATTGGGCTAAGTGTTAGAAAACTACCATTTTCCCTACATACAAAAATACAGACTTTTACCACTATGAAGAATGATCAGAAGAGTACCATGAAAACCCAGAGAGCTCAAATCTTCAAATACCAGAAAGGACAGAAACGCAACTAAATTTAAAAAAAAAAAAAATTTACAAAAGGTATTGTGCCCATATACAAAAGATTAGGAAATCAAAATGACATTTAAAACTGATAAATACACTATTTAAATTATGCTGTAACAAAGGAGTTTAGAAACAAGACTGTTTTCTGTATTGCAAGACATTACAAATCTTTAGCTCTTGTTTTTGAATAGCATAGACACCAACAGAAAGAAGCACATGACATACTGAGAAATTGTTCCTGGTGTAAGAACAAGGTGGAGGTTCTGATTTCTTGTAGAGTACCTTTGAGATTGGTCAAGCATTGAGAAAACAACCTTCACACAGAGCTGGAAGATGCTGCATTTAACACTGGATAGACAGCGGGCACAGCTGGAGGTACCACTACAGAAAATAGCTGCTTCACCAGCTGCCAAGTGCTCCTGGAGAACCTCAAGAACTTGGCAAAATAGTGGGAAATTCTTCAATTGTCTCTGTGAAGATCAACTTGTGATACACTTCAAATCCTCCACCAGGATTTGGTAATAAATGGGCACTTCACCTGCCCCCGAGGCAAAGGGAATTGCCATGGGACAGACAACGAAGTGTGAACACAGACTTTTCCATGACAAAACATCCCAGTTTTTACTCCAAAAGCAAAGTACCAAGGGTATCACACAGCTGACTTGTGCTCATGTGAGAAAAGGAAAATTGCATCCCCTTTGCTCAGCCCGAGCTGGGATTTTAACCTGCTATTTCAGCAAACACTTCTGGCCTGTTTGCAGTTACAAATCTGTCGACATAGGACCGGTATCCCAGGATAAAGTCTTTTGGTCAGGCCTGGATGCTCCTTCCTCAGGTGCCACAAACCATGAACTGGGAGCCAGAACCAGAATGTTTAGCTCGGGCCTGCAGTGCACCTGCAGAGGACCCTGAGGACGCAACACCCCGACTGAGCATCTCTCCACAAGTTCCAAGGAACAACCTGTGGAGCCCCTTCCAGCTCCCACATCCAGGTGCTCCTGTGCCTCCTGAGGGCAGAGCAGAGGGGACACAGCCCTGAGCTGTTCCAGGGATCAGGGTCACTCTCAGTGCACAGAGGGAAGGCAATGACCACAGCAGCCACAATCTGGTGGTGGTGGAAACAAAGCACAGTGAAGGCAGAGATACATCAGTGACTCACATTACAAAAATAGTGTTTACTGGGTTAATAAATTTACATCTCTATTTCTGTGAGTGACAAGTGTTTATACCACACGTGGAAGGCACCCCAGGTGAAGCAGTTTTTCGGTAATTGTTTACAATTCTGTGAAAAGACACACAAAGGGTCAACTTTCAAATCAAAATCAAGCATTATAATGAGAAATAAATACATACTTTACTATTTTTATTGTGGGTTCCTGAACCCTTACAAACTTCAACATATACAAATAGTTTCAAAAGGACACTAATGCAGAAGAGAGT
The DNA here is from genome assembly GCA_013390025.1 of Pitta sordida. Taxonomy (NCBI): domain Eukaryota; kingdom Metazoa; phylum Chordata; class Aves; order Passeriformes; family Pittidae; genus Pitta; species Pitta sordida. The sequence continues at coordinate 896,256 of WEKX01017109.1, forward strand.
AAGTCTAAACAGATACAATGATTAGCTAAGTCATTCCTTATATCATAAATGTTGTGTCTAAAGGATAGAAATCATTTTTAAAATGCAATTAATTTGCCACAATATATAAATCAAAATATTTTCTTACTCCAGAACTGCGATGAATGAGTTAAAGCTGGATGATCTGTAGTGCTAAGTTACACTCTCCCTCCACAATATCCAACGAGTAGAAACCAGTAAACATTCAAGATTAAAGTATAAACAGTAGAAAAATGAAGGTAGCAATTGTTGTAATAAAAGGGTGCCAGAACCACTTTAACCTGTAGACATCAGGACAGATGTAACACTACTAAAAATATTTAGACAATACTAGTTTTGTGATTAAAAGGTTACCGAAAGTGATAAATCAGCCTAGTCAAGAGAGGGTGTTTTCTTTCAACCACATGAAGGTCTTAATTAAATTATGTCTATTGAGACATTTGTCCAAAGCAAAACAATACAATACCCTGAAATTTCCTGTACTCTACACAATAGCCTGGGACAGTCAGAAGAGGCAGATGGGCATATTCCATTCTGTTACTCACACACAGATGGTACTAAAATAGCTGTAGGGACCAGCCCCAATCAAAAAATAAAGAAACCCCCCAGATACTCTTACTACAATCTGGCCATTGCTTTTTCAAATGCTCCTGTGTCCTCATTCTGAATCCATGGAGACACTTCCCATACCCTCCCACATCTGCTAACTGGCTTTTTAAAGTTTTACCCATGAAGTCCATGGTATAGAGATAAAACCTTCATAGTAAACACGAAGCTCTATGTTATAAATATGTCAATCAAGGTAACTATGTATATTGTATATAAAATTAAATATCTTCTGTTTGCCAAGTATAATTTAAAAAGGAATATCTGTGGCTAGTTATAAAAAAATATTTATTAACCCATAGAGATTAAAAGGCAATTTTACTAACTCGTCCATCCAGCACTTCTGAAGGAGTTGCACTGGGATTCTGGGTAGGTAAAACTTTATCTAATCACATTCCTATGATAAATAGACAACTTTCATTTCTGGGCATATATAAGAACACTTTTGAAAGCTGCATATCCCAAAAGAAAATCAGATTGTGTTGTATAGTCTAAATTAAAGGCCATCAGAAATCACAGTGTAGGCAGATTTCTTTTAAAGATTATTTTTAGCATACAATTGGTTAAATTATAGACAGATTTTTAAAAGACAACACAAAAGTAAAACCAAAACAAAGGAACCCTTTCAGGTTGGGCAGCACCACTGACTTGGTCAAACAGATCTATCAAGGTGGCCAAGGGAATAATGGGGACAATAATTCACCAGGAAAACACTCTGAAGTGTCACTCTGAGATTTCCTCAGTGTTTGTATAAATTCATTTTAGCCAAAAATAAGGAGAGGAACATGGCATCGTTTCTACAAACTATTTTCTAACATTCTGTTCATTTTTGAACCAATTTCAGTGTCATTTTAAAATGCTTTTGTTGCCACTAAAATCCCCACACAGGACACCTCTACTTGCAGAGTGAGTTTGAGCTTTGTTGAGCCCTCAAACAATAAACAATCCATTATTCCACACTATAAACAGCCCTCCTGAGCGAGGGCCTCTGATCCAAGGTGTGTTTCTCCTTATGAAGTGCAGAAGGCTCTTTCCTGCTGCAGTTGAGGACTATTATAGCACAGGATTAAGTGCCCTCCCCCTTCATCACATCTCAAATTCATGCCCACATTGTCCCCACCTTCCCATTTATCCTGAATTCCTGCTGAGCATGTTTGGCTCCAGAGCTTCCAGCACAAGAACTGTACAAAGCTGTTCAGGATCTCAGCTGAGCAGGACACAGGATATTATTTTCTGCACTGTCTGAATTGCTGTTAAGTTTGGGGTTGTTTTTTAATTATGCCTTAAAAACATTATTCTTGCTTATGCTGGATTTTTGGTGAGGATTTTTTCTCACAGAAAAAAAACCAAGTAGAAATGCTTACAAAGTTGTCATGAGGCAAGAAAATAACAGATAAAGACCAAGGCCTGAGGAAGAGGAGGGGGAAAAGGGCTGCATTAATAAAACCACGTGTTGGGTGAGCATTTGCTGTGCCTGCACATGGCCAAAACAGCACAGAGGTGACAAGTTTGTTGAGGGACCTCAAAGTACACAAAAAACTAGTGGTGAATTCACTGCTCAGAGTCCCCACGCAGGTTGGAGCACATCAGTGCATGCCAGGAACCACCAGCTCTGCTCTGTTGGGAGGGGACAATCATCATATGACACAAAATAATTAACTATTATCTTAGGGAAGAGTGGAAACTTTCCCCTCCTCTTCTGAAAGCCAACAATGAAGCACAGAGAGCTGGGAGAACTCCAGACCATGACTTGCACAGTGCAAAACACGGGACATGTTTTGAAGAAGCACCACACATTGATCCTTTCATTGAAATTTGATGTAAGAGGCATCTTTTAAGTAAAAATGAGGAGCTGCTTCCGAGGCACAGATCCCTGCTGATGCCACTGTTCCCAACACAGACACCAGATCTCTGGAGCTGGTACCTTGTCTCCCACAAAAGGCAAAGGGAGGTAAATCTCTAATCCTCTCAGCCTTGGAGCGTGTGGCTCCTGCAGGAATCTGACCCAAACACATGCAGAGCACCAGCTCCCTTCCCCAGTGCCAGGGAATGAAGAACATTTCCCCAGCACATCCAGCCCCAGCCCCACAAACCCACAGCAAAGGGAAAGCCCCAGAGCTGAAGGGACATGGACACAGCGCTCTGCTCTCCCCTCTGCTGAAACACATCAATGAACAAGGCTTGACACGCATTAAATATTAAAGCATTAGATCCATGAGACATCAATATAGAAAACTGAAGGAACAGGGGAGAGGAATTAAAAAATCAGCTTCTCTAAGGAACTTCTCTCAGTTCCTGGCTGTGGTTTTAGGAGCTCTGCTGGGATACTTTGCACAAGCACATGTGACAAACTTGATGTGAGCCTGACAAATCTGAGCACACACAGCAGTAAAAGACAGATTCTTACAACACTCTGCAGCAATTCTGATGCTGTTGCTCCAGTCAGGTCTTGTTGTTTAACATTCTGATGTCTGTGCATAGGCTGCAAAATTTAAAGTTATTTCTACACCCAGAAATACACAGAGATTCCCTGTCTGAGGGCTTTGCTTGACCAAAGAGGGCTAATCTGAACTGTTAACAGTTTCAAGCTGCTTTAATTTAGTGCCATTTACAGTAAGTGGGGTTTGAGTCCCTTTATGGAGCTAAATAACCCTTTTAAGGACTAAGAGAAGCTACCCCTATGTGCTGGCAATTACAAGCAAGACTGGCTGAGAGAAGCAATTTAATGTCACTTTTTAAACCAAGTTCCAGAAAAAATTCAATCTTTTTACCCTATTTTCTTTCTTATAGGATTTTTCGTGCTGACTGCAGTTTGGGTCACAGTCTTAAAACAGCACCTCTTCAACACAATCTGTAAAATTAAATCAGGGGGAATTAACCATGTACACATCACATGATCTGCACATTTCAAATCTGGTTGTCTCTCACAGCTACTTTATTTCCCTTCTATACAATCCAAGTAGTAAATAATGTCTCTGCAGAGTCATAAGTGCTTAAGATTTTTAGAAATTATGTACTGTACAATACTAAAATAATCTTTGGTCTCAAAAGTAAGGAAACAGCAAATTTAACAGTTGCTATTGTTTCACCAAGTGACTCAGTATTTTTAAAATCAATGTTCTCGTTTGGATTCTACCCTGAAAGCTGTGCTAAGCTCAAGTCATGATGCAAGTAATAAATAAAGGCATTCTCAGCTGAAGAAAACTCCCTCCTCATGTAAAAGCCCTCGAGGCCATTCCAGAACACAGGAATAGGTGCTCTGGGATTACATGGTATTGGAATTGTACCTGGACCACTCTGCATTTGGCACTGCAGCCAAAAGGGAACTGTGATCTCATTCCAGGAAAATCTCAGGGAACTCATCCCTCTTCTAGGCAAGGAAAGGGGTAGGGATTTGAAAAGTATAAAATTAATAAATTTACAGAAGCACGAGGCCTCCCACAGCTCTGCCAGAACCAGGAGCAGCCCAGGGAGCAGGGGAGGGGTCTGGGAATGCACCATTCCATCACTGCCATCACACTCCTGACAAAAAGCCTTGGCACACATCACCCAACTTCTGTCCTTCATTTCAGGTGGGAATTCTCTAAACACAAATCTTCTGGAGAATGATTTTATTTGAGTNGTTTTTATAATGTATATAAACTGCTTTAATGTCAGTTTACAACTCCAGTCTTGGTACAATTGTGCTACTTTGAAAAAGGTTCTTTCAATACCTGACAGTATCCACAAAATCTCCCTGCAAACTGTGCCAGTGCCAGGCAGTGACACACAGCAGCGCTGTCACTGTCCTGGCAACAACCTTATTTCTTACCACACTGAACACGGAACTGGCATTTATTTCTCTGGAAGAGACACCCCCTCAATAAGATGTCTCTGTTCTAAACCCAACACCAGGAGTTGGTTTATATGGTTCAACATTCTTTTAATCTGGTTCCCCACGGCATTAACTTCCAAAGAAACACAAGCAAATGCTGCTACAGGAACTGACAAACCATCACTCACTAAGAAAATGCAAATTTTCTTTAACTTCATCAGTAAGTCTGAATTTTAGTCTCCATCTAAAGTGAAATGCACTGTACGTGTCAGGACATTGAAGATGAAAAGACATCACCTCTGTCACCTTTTTTGAACACATCAAGGGAATTCTCTGCTCTGAATTTGAACATTGCAGCATTCAGTTCACACCTGTCACTATCCCAGTTCCCTCCAGGACTAGACAAGCTCAGATACTCCCATTGATCTGTCTGGTATAACCTGGTTTTCATGTTTAAAGCACAACCCTTTTCTTAAGGCTCCAGGTACCTGCACTCATCCACTGGGATACATATGGGAACACAGGAATTCACACGTGGCAGACAGTCCCACGCATTCCAGACACTTTCATTTTCCTCCCACCACAAAGGAATTCAGCTCCAGAGATCTTCTCCCCCACATTGTCTGCATGTGACAGGCAGGCACAAAAATGCCAAATAATCAATTACACAGATGAAAACACCAATCAAAGACACAGAAAATATGGAGAGACATCTTCCTAATAATATTAAGATCTTGTCTAGTCAATTACTGCAGAAATTGAGGTTTGAGTAGAGAAAAATGTAATTAATTCAATGGAAGTACAATTAAAATAAGAAAACTTGAGTTAGGTTAGACTATTTCTAAATAAATCAATACAGCCATATTATCTTCCAATTAGCTAAATTCAGTTTCCAAGAAACATTAGGAGGAAAAAAATCTGTAGAAACACTTAGTTAAAAAATAGAATTAGATTTTGTTTACCTACTACCAATGATTTTGATTTTAGAACCACCATCCTTGCAAAAGGAAATAGTTATCTTGCATGAACCATAACATTGCAACTTTAGAAACACTTTCTAAGCACATCGTAATTTTTGCTATTCTTGCTTACCCTGGGCTTGGAGGGAAAGCAAGTTCTAGCAAGAACTTTGAGAAATGCTGAACTTAAAATAAAAGAAAGCCATGGCTGGAATGAAGTCTATTGGATAACAACTCTTCTTTCTCTACTGTGCCCCTCAACCCCCTTTTGTCCACCCTGTCTCCCATTATTTTCCCATTTAGGAATGAAAAATAGAACATACCCCAACATTTCCAGAGAACCACCTACTTCCACTTGATACATCCCAGTGGCCCCCCAGTAACCACATCAACTTCATACTAGTTCAGACCTGGCCACGGTCATGCATGAACTGGGTATGGCACTTCTAGAGCAGAGGAACTACCCCGACACTGTATCCATGAGAACATGTGGAATGTCATCCATTCCAGCCAGTGCTGGAACTGCAGGAGACCTTGCAGATGAGGCTGCGTGAGGATGGACAGACAGTTTTCTGGACAGACACAGTTTGCTGGACACGGTCCGTGGCTGAAGTTATTGCTGTTTGCCCCTCACTTCCTTTTTGAGTGTATTAAATCTACTTTGGGTGGATTTCTCTCCTCCATTAACCAACCAAGGTCGTGCTGGTCTCAGTGTTTATGGCAGACGAAGAACATGGATCCCCAGAGAGGGAAGGTAATCCAGAACAGTAACATGCTTCAAAACATATATATATTATATATTATATAAGCTATATAATATATGCATATACATATGTTGAGATGTTGCATGGACCTTGTTTTGGGTGCCCAACCTTTGGTGCTCCCACACCAACAGCTGCTGCCCCTGCACACGCTCAGGGCTGGGCATTCCTCAACACCCTCTGAGCTTCCTTTTCTCTGTAAATAAAGAAAAAACCCTTATTCCAGGAGGGAGTTAAGCACTTCTATTCCCTTTGCAGTCCCATTTGGAGGTGTCTCTCACGCATCCAGGCGCTGGATCTCGGGGCGATGAACCACTTCCCTGGATTCTGTCCGAGCACGGATGTAATCGCTGGTCTGTCGGCTGTTCTGCTGCCTGCTGTTCACACGCCACTTTTTAACAGCTAAATATGTGTTCACAGCATACACTGCCATTGCCAGGAAACCAAACACCTTGGGGAAGCAGAAAGGATTGTCAAAGACAGTTTTGGAAAACAAGAAGAGAAGCAGTTTCCCGAGGAACCCTTCAGAAGTTTCATTTTGTACATCATTTGCACTGACAAAGAACCACGGCCTGGGAAATTGATGATTTGCTCCACCAATGAACTACAGAATCTGCAAAAGTGACTAAGATTAATGATCCTGGAAAATAAACTCTGACTCTGACTACCAACATGACAATTAAATCCTGCAGTGTAACTTCAAGAGGAGACCCTCTGGGAAAGGAACCAGCTCTTCATCCAACAGCTCATTCCTCAGTCGGGGAATGGCCAGTCCAGAGCACCTGGAGAAGGAGCTACTCTGCAGTTCTTCCTTTATGCTTCTGCACAACTCGTGATTTTCAAAACCAGGTTTGAAAAAAGTAAAAAAAACAAAATAAAAAAGGGTGCCAACACAAGACAAAATTAATTTGTTTGAACTTCCTGTTGTAGATTTAAAATCTTGAAGTGCTACTACATTTACTCCATAGCACAAAAAATCTGTAGGGAGCATTTTTGGCTCTATCTTTTCCATAGACTTGCAACATAGAGCAGGATCACCTAAGCTGGCTACAGAGAAAGAGGCCAGTTCAAATGCAAAATGTTCTCTCTGCAAGTCATTTTTTCTGTTTGTTCTTGTCTCAAGCCTTGAGACAAAGCTCAAAGGATCTTAATACTCTTGAATAAGAATTCTTCAGCAAACTGTAAAATTAGAAGTAAATTGTGATGGTAAAGGCAGCAACAGGTGCATTCAATGAATGAGTTCATTTAAGTTTTAGCACAAGATAAAAGTCAGATATAAAGAAGATGATATTCTTACCACAGCAGCAATTTCTGCTCCAGTTTTATGGTTTAAAGCAGCAAGTACTACAGAGGCAATGAAAAAGAAGAAAGTGCTGAGTCCAGTGTTGACCAGATCCTAAAAAAATAAATTCATTAGCATTACTAAATGACGATTCTTTGCATTTTTACCAGAAGTGATGACACAGAAGAAGGTTAGAACAAGACCTGCAGCAATACCTTCCCACTTTCTATACAGTTGACGACTAGTACAAAAGAAGGCATTTTTACCTATTTATTGCACAAAACTGATGTTTCACACAGATATTTTAGACCACTTGCAGAGCAACACGTTCAGGGAAAACTCTTGCTTTGCTCCACACGATTCAGTGATATCTGCTGCACATGTCACTGACGTTCACATGTTATTTCTGCCTTACACAAAACAGGCTCATTGGAACAGAAAATCCTGAATGGCAGCTCTTAGCACAGTAGTAATTATATCAGTACAAAACTACTCAATAAGAGTTGAGGGGGAAAAAATCCAGTCATTTGAAAGAATAGAAAAAACAAAGTCAAGATTCATTAGGGAATGTTGAGTGTGTTACTCAGAGCATCTTTTGTAAGTTTAAAACATTTGATCCGTATGGACTACCAGTAACTGGGGAATAACATTCCCAAACCATGACACAAGATGACCATGAGAACTGAATACCAGGTGAGGGCAGGGTGGAGGAACCAAGAAATGGCATTTCAAACACCCCGGAGGAACATGAAATCAGTGAGAAGTGAACACTGGGAGAGCCCAAAGTGATGGAAAAACCCCTGTACACAAGATTGCTGTGCAACTTCCAGGCTTGAGCTGAAGGGAAAAAACCCAAACACACAAAAAACCCACACTGAACATGCCAACACCCACCATAAAAAAAAAATCACATTAATTAGAGTCCAAGGACAAGTTGTCCTACTCAACTCTCCCACATGCAAGGCAGGCTCCTTTCTGTTCCTGCTCCTTCACTTACTACTGGTTTTTTAGAATTTTAGAAGTCAGGCTTAGAAAACTGAAGGCATAAATCTCTGGGTATGAATCCCACAACTATGTCCCAGTTACATGGCACGAAGACTTGGAAAGACCAATGTCATCCAGCCACCCCCAAAACATCTGGTTTTCAAGCCATAATTAGAGAATGCCTTAGAAAGTAACTGTAAAACTGGAAATTCCTTTGTTATTCTCAGAGAAAACTATGTGAATGTTAAATAGTTAAATTATTAGTTTAATTATTGAATATTAAAAAGATTGAATTGTGTACATGAAGACTCCAGTGTTCAAATCATTAAAAAAATGAGCTGTTTTAAAAGCTTAACATCAACCAGCACAAGATCAACAGCACAACAAAATAAACAGCTGCAAAGTTAAGGCAGAACTCACATGCAGAATGAAGCGAGTTTTAATTGTAAGGGAGCTAAACCGCCAGAAAAAATAGCCAAAGATGTGCTTCATATTCTACCTTTTCACGTCTCACAATCCAGATTGTGGGGTTTCTGACACACATTTTGTACCTCCTTAGTACCATACTTTAAGGTCCTAGTGGAAGACACCTAATGCTGTGTGATTTATGGGGTCAGCTTGTTAATTAGCCCTGCTGACCTCTGACTTTTCCACTCTGGCAGCTTGATCATCTCCCCAAAGTACAAGCAAGATGCCCAGACCTGCCCACACATGACCTACGTTATCACCACCTCCATGCCACAAACTGACCTGAAGGCTTCTTGTAAGAAGTCTGAGATACTTCAGAAAATAAAACACTGACTCAAAAATTCACAATATAGAAGTGCCTTTTCTAACGTACTTTGATACTTGTCATCATCACTGGCACTGTATTTTACTGTGCTCTTTCCAAAGAGCATCAAATGTGTCCTTGCAAAGAATTCAACAATTCAAATCTAAAGAATTGATTCCATCTTGAGGTTCCAATTTATTCATCTCCGTTTTCCCTGCTAAGGTCAAACTTTCACAATAAAGTTGGTTTTTTTAAAAAACTAAAACTAATACAATCTTTTATATCCACAGCTCAGGTTGTTTGGAGCCCAGGAGCAATGACACCAGTAACGGTGTCATCCAATGGGAACATCACAGAGGTTTTTAATCCAAAATTTGAGCAGGAAGGTAAGAAAAGAAAAAAAGCAATGGTCTGGACAAAGTCAGAGCAGAAACAAACAAAAATTAATTCCAGCAATTATTCAAGAAGTAAAGGACACTCCCTAAAATAATGCAGTTTTTTTTCCACGTAAGAGAAAATGAATAATCGTGACACTTAGAAGAATAAACTAATTGAAAAAAGATGAGCTGCTTCAAATCTGGCCATGATGCAGCTGAAGTTCTTGCTATTATATTTATAGACAAAGTAAAACCACATCACAGAGGTAGAAGAATTTCTGCTGAAATTGCAGCAACCTCATGAGACAGTGTGCTGTGCCATAAAACACTGTACAGGGCTGCCATCCACAACATAGTCAAACCTAGGAGCTGAATCAAATCCACTCCAGGCTGCCTGTGCTCCCCTCCTCCTTCCCTAAAGGGAAATGAGCTAAAATGAACAACCAACTTCTGGTCACTGGCTGGTTATTTGCAAAGTCACTGTGTCCTGTCACCAATGGTCCTGCTGGTCCAAAGGGGGGATCCAAGGACATCCGTTTGGTCTCTGTCCCACTCTGAAGGGGCCCAGTGCAGAGGAGATGTTGTAACTCATGGATGAAGACGTGCCTCTGCCAAGATAAGCATTTCATGCTACAAGGGGGGATGCTTTTGTTCTGCTGATTCTGCTGTAAAGGTGAGAAACTCCATCCCATCAGTCTATGGCCATCCTACACTCTTCCTGAGCAGGTTCCTGGACTAATGATAGAAAAGCTGAACTGGTGCTTCAAATGAGAGGCCTGCTAAGAGACCTGGAAAGTCCCAAGAAGCAGCTCCTAAAAGGTGCAAGGCTCAGGCAGCTTCCAAAGCTGCTGTTCAGTCTCCCAGGCTGGGCCATCACCAGGAGCTGGCTCCAGTGCTCAGCGGCTCCAGTTACATCCACATGCCTTTATCCACAGCTCTCCAGGAGCAAACTCGCAAACTTGTAAGAAACATCCACTCAAAATGCATGCTCTGCCTTTTTGTTCTGTACTTCGTGGTGAAAGAAGTGATCAGGCACTATATAAAAGGCAGACAGTGACACATTGCAACTGTAATTTGTATAAACAAAAATGTGAGATTTAAACTGGTTGGTTCCTTTTGCCATTTGTTTTCTGAAATCCAAAAGTTTACATTTACATGGGGTTTAAAGTAGCTAAATTAATGCAATGTGGAAAAGAAGCCTGCACATTCCAACAGCCTGAGTGACACAACCTGGACACCAGCAGGCCACTGACTTCTGTCACCATTTATTTTCCACAAAACTGCTCAAGGAACATTTCCTTCCAGTTCTGCTTGGGTTTGGTGGTTTGTTTTTCAGTTAGCAAGGAAAGTGTGGTTATTATTTCCTTTTTCTTTTGTACAATGCCTATTTTTTCCCCCAACCACTACTTCACTTGCATGGTTTGGGAACGGTTAGAAAGCCTGAAGGTTACAAGTGCACCAGATTTATGTCCTCTAAACAAAGCACCTCTGGTCAAACTCCCATAATCTCCCTCTGTAAACATATTATAAAACACTCTGAATATTTTGAACCACAATTAAAAATGGTTCTTCAAGCAAAAGTAAGTCTTAGGTAGAAAGAAATAATTAATTGTATGAGCATTAATTCCCACCTCTTTTTTAGCTCCTGTACTTAATTCCTCATTTATGTAGGCACAGGAACACAAGATACACACAAGCACCTTCTCCCAATAAAACAGTCCATAAACATTTCAAAAGTCAGTGACCCCTGGGCTCAATTCCTCCTGTGAAGATGTTCCTGTTCAGCCCCAGGTGTTTGGCACCTGCTGGAAACCAGTTTTATTTGCAGCAGCTCAAGTAAGTATGTAAAAAACCCTTGAATTAACACAAGTGACTTTCAAAAACCTTAGTCAGTCCTTCAAAAGCTCAGAAACAAACTACGATTTTGAAGAAATGGAAGAAGTGGCCTCAAAACCAATATTTATTGGTTTAATAAATTTAATTTAATAACTTCAATTGGAATACAGGCCCTGTCAGACGCAGTAACTCTGCTGTAAATGGCAAAACACATTCCTGAATGGATGCTCCTACCATCCCCATGTCATTTTGGTTTTTTGAAGATCACTTCCCTGTTTCCCTCTCAGTTCTTAGCTGCTCCTCACTGCTTTCCCTGCATGTTTTTCCAATAAACAGCCCTGCACATGGACAGGACCAGCAGTGTATGTTCATGTCACACAGCAACAGACCATACTTGCAGTAACTACCAAAACATGTCATATTTCTTGTATTTAAAATGTGACTTTGCTTTTCTTGCAGAATCATTGACACCATGCTGCACCAAATGAGAGCAGTCCATGAAGAGCTCTAACCCACAGCAAATTAATTCTGACAGTTTTTTTAATTTCTAAAACATTCATTTTTATCCTTACAAGATATTGCTATTTTGACAGCAGCAAACATACAGGTGGAGGATGAATTCCTTAATTTTTCAGCCAAAGAAAGAAAAGCAAGAATTTTTTTCCAAACAAAAGCGGAAAAAAATAAAACTCAAAACCAAAACTGCCCTGTGAAGGTCTTTGACCTACAGCTTTGCAATTACACCCTTCAGAGCTCAGGCTGGCAGGAGAGAGTTTGTCATTCTGGCATCACTGCAGATCTGCTGCCAACCCCTTCAAGGGGTTGCACACAAGGTTTCACTGCTGCAAAAACAGGAAAAAACCCAACCGTGCAGAGATGATGAAATGAGTTTGGAGGCAGCACAAAATGCCAACCCTGATGTGTGTTCTCACACACGCACCTGGGCGCTCGTGTTTCCTCCCTGTGCTTCCCTGGGAGTGAGGCCAGCCTAATAAAAGTCCACTGGAACTCTAATTTCTGAGGCTGCTCCAGGCTGAAATACTCTGCATCCACACCAAACACACTACCAGAGCTCCAGGGAAAGTTAAAAAAAAAAAAAATTAAAAAAGCAATAGTCAATATCTCTTGGAAGATTTTTTCCCCCTACACCCATGAAGAGCCCGTTCTCCTGGCTGGGTGCTCACAGCTTGGCTGTCACATCTTAGCCTCTCCCTGCACATCACAGGAGAGTCAAATAAGGAATTGTAGGGGAAAAAAAGAGTAATCGAGCCTAACCCAGAATAATATCAAACATTCAGTTATTAGTTAATGACTAACTGGCTAGGCAGGAGCCTGCGTGCTGTGCTCTCCCGTCCCCTGTGCCACTCACAGGATTCCCTGCAGAATAGGCTCCCTTGGGGCTCAGAGGCAAAAAGGAAATGGAAATTTCCACTGATAGGTTCTCCAGCTTTTGCATTTTTGCATAACATTGATAGTGCTGCACAACACAGACAAGTGACTGTTCTTTCATCTCCCTGGAACAAACCTTTCCAACACTCTTTTCTGGCCCCTCCACGTCTTTGGCATGTTTCCCTCAGGAAAACAGGAAAATGACTGGCAAGTCTCTAATTAAGATCAAACAAATATCTTTTCTCCAAATGGCTAAAAATAGATTTTTTTAAAAAATCAGCACGTTTGCATCTGTTAGGGGATGATACACAGATCCACATTTTCATTCCAACAGTGGCCATCAGACAATATCCACAAGGCATTAGGAAGAATTCCATTTTCAATAAACTTTTGAAGGAAACAATCCCGTGCTGGACAATAGCAATTGACGGACAGGTACTTTCTAATATGTAGGATCATTTGAAAACACATGGTTTTAAATGGTTTCTAGGAAGAAATGTTGTTTTTAAAGAAAGAGTTCTTCCCAAATTTGAGACTATTGAATTCCTTCAAGCTCTGTAACAGTCTTTTCTTCTCACACAGTTTCTAAAAGCAACATGTGAGACTTTCCACAAGGGAAATACTAGAAAGTCACATATATTTTTTAAAGAATGTATAATGATGAATTTATGCAGATGCAGGACTTTCTCCTAAAGCATGTGACAGACTGTTGTTCAGAAAGCAATTCCTCTAATAAATATGTCATATACAGAGACTGTAGAAGTATAAAAGTAACTAGTTATAAAAGTAACCTCCTCATTTGCAAGAAACTGGTCATGTCAGAGGCCTCGCAAAATGTCACATTCGCAAATACGTGCAGGTCATTAATATGCAGGCAGGCCACGCCCATTGCTCCACCCCCAGCCAATCAGGGGCGCTGGGGAGCCTTTTCAACTCCTCCCCACAGGCTCTCAAAATGCAGGGGAGGAAGGGGAATATACCTTCAGCCTGACTGCAAACATCTGTGCTGACAACAGTGGCAGAATGGAAATAAAAGGAACAAGGGCAAGACAACCCAGGAACGTTCCAGAGGTTCCACTGGTTTTGCTCTGCAGGCCACCTGGGTCTCCCCTACCCACAGTTACAAGTCACAGCTCTCAGTCCATCCAACCTGTCAACCAAGAACTCTTGGAAGGACTTCATCAAGATTTTACGCAGCCCCAGGGTATAAAATATCATCTGATTCTCACAAGCAAGTCATTTAGGCTTAGAAACTAAGCAAACTGCAACACTGATAAAGTACATTAAAAAAAAATCTTAAAAAACAAATCTCACAGAAGTCTAAAAAGTTGTGAAACCCAAACAGTATTTATAAAATTACTGTTATAAAATAAAACAGAACACTGGCACAACTGTATGCTGTCCAAGGGAGCTGATATAAATACTGGTCTTGAAGCTGACAGATCTTTTGCTAGAGTGACTCAACATGTCAATTTTGTGACCTGTGTTTTTGCAACCCAATCTGAAAGTTTAACTCCTACTACAGCAAGAAAATAGAAACTTGTACAAAAGGAATGTGCACTGCCAGCAGTTCTCTTCCTAAAACTCCTTGTATTTGAAAATACATTAAGCATTGCCAGTCAATGTGTAATAGTTCTGTGTATAAGCAATTCAAAACACCTGATTTTCACAGAAAGCACATAATTTTTTTACACTGCTACCTGATTATTGTATTTATCTGTGTAAGAAAACACATGAAAATTTGTCCTAATCTAAAAAAATAACCCCTGTGTTAAGAGAGCGAACAATGGGCTACTGTAAATACATGTCTCCAAGTGAAATAACTACAGGCTGCATTTTTATCCACTTCACCCACAAAGAGTAAATCCTGACATTAGCAGGAAGCTTTTCCTTCCAAAGAGAATCTACCAGAAGACAATTTCAGTTCCATTTAGTGCACTTTAATCTTGCTGCATTTCAAAGCTCGTTCTGCTGTTAGCATTCGAAATAAGTGTAAGTGAAACGTGTGCTTTACTCAGCATAAAGAACATTCATACACAAACAACAGGAGAAAGTAAAGTCCAGAGATCAAACTTAAACCAGATTTGCATCATTTTAGAACAGAGTGAAGTGTATGAACTTACAGTAAGATTCCAGTTGATCTGTGGTATCCTTGTGTGAAGATTTAGACTGAACAAAAGCAAGAGAGCCCCAGTAACAACCAGTGCACTGCAGCTCACAAACTCAAAGAAATACAGGCCTTCACAAGGAGAGCATTCCATGATGGTCTCTATGCAGATGAACGCAGTCAGTGCCAAAACCTAGCAAGAAAAACAAGTGGGGGGAAAAAAAATAAATAGATTTCCACATTTTGAAAGCAGCCACAAGTATTTCTAAAATTTCCATTGGGAACACGATCAGTTTACACTCAGGAATGTGTGATTTTAGTTTACAGCAGGGCACTGTCTGAAGAGCAAAATTCATGTATGACTTTCTGGATTTGTCCTGTTTAACAAAGTACAATTTAGTCAAATGACAAGAATCCAATATCAAAATAACCGAGACACCCGAAAAAGCAGGAAATCCCTTGAGGCCACTGGCTCATCATGCAAACAGCACCTCAAACATCTTACTTCATTTTTCACTCATGAGATGCTATTCCAAAACTGGAAGATGGAATGTATTTGTCTACCAGGCCAACCTCAAGCACAATGACACAGTATTAACTTCATGTGACTGTGAAAGACATTTCAATAAAGACATTACTTGAAATTCACAGCCAATTGAGATCTAAACCAACTCAAAATAGATTCAGGCTCTCTACCAGCCTCAGAAAATGCCTGCCTTTTTCATATTTATCATCATCAGTATTCTAGATTTCATATAAAACTGTATTTTATCATTCCCTTACAAGACAATAAAACAAGCAGGTATTATGTGAATGAAAATCAGCTGGTACTGAAAACACATCCATGTAACTGGGGTAATGGTGGGTGACAGTAAATTCAGGAGATATCTTGGTAGAGTTCACACATATGGACTTGGCAAAGTTTAATTCACCATTTAGAACATTGAAACTTTATACTTTAAAAAAAAATGCCCAGTGGATAAAAACAAAATAGAGGAAACCCATATCCCAATATGAGCTACCACTGAGAGCTACCACAGAGCACACAACTTCCACAGGCAAGTCTGTGTCAAAATGCTTCCCCCTTAAATACAACGGGGAAAAACAAAAACAACACAACAAAGGCATGGTTTGGTTTGTTGTTGTTTTGTTGGCGTTTTTAAATAAAGCCTTAAGAGTGCTTTATTTTGGTTTTCAGGACAACCACTCCCACCCACCCACTTGCATTTTTCAGAAAGAATTCTCTTCTTGCTCTGCCACAACATTCTAATGAGACTGCAGAAGTCACTTCAACTTGACTTGGGGTCATTTCCTCAGAGCTAAATATGTATTCCATAATTTAAATGTTTTGCACGGGCAAAAGTTTAAAATATTGACAGAAGCCATAATAAAAATCAATTTCTGCTAAATCCTGCTTTGCCAACTTCAGTGATTATTTTTGTCACCAACATCATCAGCAATAATTCTAATTCGAGGATCATACCCCTCGTGCTTCATTTGCCACATATTTCAGAATACAGCAGCAAATTTAAGTTTAAAAATGGATTCAAACAAAGCCAAACTATTTCATTGAAAACACTGACACCTGGTCGGAAAGTCTCTCACAGTTCACATGGCACATGTTCATTAGGGGAGCACATGCCAGGCTGATTTTTGTCAGTGAACAACAGGGCAACTCACATCAAACCAATTCTGAATGGAAACTCAGAGACTAAACACTTCAGATTTTATCTTTGATACTGAACAGCTTCGGAAAAAAAGAAAGATCATGCAGAGAAATGGAATATTCAGAGAAGCAGAATCAAACTATGATTTCAGCAATGACACACATACCAAAAATTTCCTGTCCAGAACACAGCCTGATTGAGAAACTGCAAAATACATTACCTGTGACACACTCTTTTAAGAAAAAAATTGTTCGTTGTGTATAATTAGGTTCGACTTAACCCAAACCATTTGAAATGTAGGTAAAGCTGTACCATCAGTTTAATAATGTGCAGCACTGGGGTACAGTGGTCTGGGGGCTGGTGATCTGCTCATCAGAGGCTGGGAGGAAACCTCAACTGCTTCAGTGCCCGAAGGAGATCCTGCTACAAAACAGAGGCTGTTCTGGAACATGTAACTGAGCTCAACAGGGTTATCATCACAATGCACTGGAACCCTGAACACCTTTGGGGGGACAAGGAAAGGACAACACTCCCACACAGATAAATTATTTCTAACACTTTTACTCTTTTTCTTGTGATAAAAATACATATATCTTACCCTTCTCAAAGATTATCCATCCTGCCAGTGCTACAGGTAATACCTTCCTGTTACCTGCCCATTATTTTTCTCACAGCAAAACTATGATGAAAAATGAAATCTCAATTGATCACTACAGCAGAAAAAAAACTACTTTCCTACAGAAGTTCCCTTTTCCTAATCACAATAAAAATCTGTCTTCAATACAAAAAACTTTCACTTTAAAACATCAGGATAATCTTGTTCTCCTATACATTTATAAACTTACCAGCAGCATCCTTCCAATTAACTACAATATTAATAATTAACTACAATACTAAAAACATTCCAGTCCCACTTTCACTGGCCATTCCCTCAGAGACAAATCTAATTTTGTGTATAAGAAAAAAGCAAACTACTCTGAACACGTGAAATGAAATTGAAATACATGGGTATTTCAACATCTTCAACCCCATGACTTACTCAGAGAGCTACAACAGTTAAAAATGTTGTGTAAATGCTGCAACAGGAGCCAAAGCATCTTGTCAAAGGCCATGGTTCATCCACTGATAAAGTTCATTTCATTAAAAACAAAAGTACATGTTAACATTCATTTTCTCTGTATTTTTACACTCCTGAAATAAGTCATTTATGGGACAGGATACATAAATGAGGCAGTGAATTACTACAATTAAATACAACCAAGACACTCTGAGCTCCGCTCTTTCTTTGCAACACGGAAAAAACCAGGAGCCAGGATCCTGAATCTGCCTCCCATGACTGCAGTTCAAACTCACTAAAAAACCAGAAACCCAAAGGAACAGCATCGTATCAGAGCACAGGTCTCAGCCAACAAAATGCTGACATTGGTCCAACACAGGAGACAAAACCCCCACTTTCAAATCTTTTCATAGTTCGGGGTGATGAGATTTGACAAGTTTTTCCACACAGAGAAGTTTCAAGGGTGGTTTACCAAGGAAAAATGAGAAGTTGAATGTGGTGAAGATCTCCTCTTACATGAATTACTGCTCTCTCCCACAAATAACAGCTCCAGCTTTCTCAGGCCGAGGCACAAGAGAAAGTTTTCTCCAATGGATGAAACAAACCTTTTCATCAAGTTTTTCTCTGCACTGAGTACTTTACTTTGCAGTTTTCTATTCCATTCTAATTCGTCCAACACCCTAAAAATTTGTATATCCCTCTTTTTTTACTATTTTTTTCTCTTTTTCTTTTTTTTTGTTTTGTTTCTACTTCTACTCTTCTTGAATTAAGAACAGTGAATATTGCAGTAAATTGTAATGATGGAAACATCTGCTTATTGCACTGGATGCTCAGGTCACCGAGAGGGACCCCAGGCTACCTGCAATGTCATCTTTTTCTTGACCATAGAGATGCAAGAGCCTGGTCACCAAAGCAGGAGCAAAAAAATGGGGTAAATTCAGGGTAATTGAGCAAAGGTCTGGGTGTGCTCCAGCTCTGTGACACAGCAAACCCCCCTGGCCCTTCACCCTTCATCCCACATCTCTCACCACCACAAAATGCACAGGCAGAAGGAAAAATCTCCAAGTAGAGGATGAAGGATGAGATGCATTTCCCAATAATGACTTTGTGCTTTTAGCCCTGAATAAACCGACAAACTGTCACCCAGTGGCGTCGTTTGGGATGTTTAGGACAGAGACAACCAGGTACAAGGGTGAGGCTTTGGCTCTTAGGCTCAGCAGAGCCCCCAGTGCAGCTCATGCCGGGAGAAATTGGAAGGGAAGAAAGCAACCACAACTTGGGGCCATGGAATTCCTGACAGAGCTTCTACACCGGGATCCAATGTCCTTAAAGTCAGCCACATTAGCCTCCTGCCATTACCGTACTCATCTCAACTTTCCTGAGAATTCCCCTGGAGAAGGGCCCTTAATGAAGAAATCATCTGCCTCAGGGCTATGTAAATGGCTCAGATTTACATCACTTTCTTGGCAACACAGACACATCAGACATAAAACACTGTATTTCCCCAAGATGGAGAAAATGTGCTCTGACAGGCACCGACGCTTTGAAAAAGGAGCTTTTAGGAGGTTGCTAATGGTGTGTTTTTCCTGCCAGAATATGTTGTTATATTTTTGAAGAAAATAATCAAAGAACTTTGCACCAAAAATAAAGACAGTTCTGCAATGAAAACGAAGTAAAAAATTACTTTTCCTGTTTATCTAAACCATCACCACAGAACCCCTTATTGTGTGGTTAAATGACATAATTACTCATAATTTCCAAAAAAACACAAAATGGTCAGCATTTTTGCTGCCTGAAAAATACCCACAGAATTTTAGTAAGAATGCTGCACTACCAAGACATTTTTTCATCCAGACTGTTTAAATTAATGGTACAGCGAAATACACACGCAGAAAATAGGAAATAAAATATATTGCTTTTACACCACTTAAAGTATCTGAAGACACTGAACTTTCTTGAATTAAATCTTGATTTATTGTTCTCATTTACTTGGCCCAGCAGCCCCAACTTTATGCATGAAGCCAAGTGGGTCTCGTTCCTTGCAAAGCACATGCATTTCCCACATCTGACACAGCTGGCACAGACAGGAATATTTGGGATCATATGGCTTGAACACAGCCCTGCTCCTCCAGCAGGAAACCATCTTTTACCCAACCACTGATTCCCAGCCTGCTCCCAGTCTGCATCCCTCAGACTAAATCAAATGTGTGATTAACTCTGCTAATAGGGCTGCAAGGAGCCTTAAATCACATTAAACTTTCCTTACAAGATAGAAACTTTAGGAAAACAATGCTTAGCAGAGAGGGAAGCTCAAGCACACCCCGTGATTCAGCACTCTGGATAAACTAAACTGTGCTCTAAAGGCACAAATGCAACACTGAGCAACTCCAGGGAAATTCAAACAGCCTTCCCAGTGCAGCTCTGATTTGGTTTTGGTGGGGATGGGAGAAGCAACAGCAGAAAATTTCAGATTTTCATTACACCTTTAGTGCTTGACATGCAAAGTTTTCATTATTTCTTCGTTGACTTTTAGCTGTAACATGGCGAGACTCCAGCGCATTAAATACTGTGGAATCTTTAGTAAATCAGCTGATCTCTTCCCACCTCCAGCAGTTTTCTATAAAAAAGAAAGATTCAGCTTCTGTTGACTTCCCATCTCAGTTTAGGCAAAAGACCAATTCTAAATACAGAACATATTGCTGAACCCAGAAACATTTTGACAGCAGACAGGGTCATATTTAAGAACGAGAGTAATCAACACTCAAAGCTTACATTGGAATGATGGTTGTTTTGAAACACGAAAGGACACCAAAACTAATGCTTATTCTAAAAAATCAAAAAAATTAACTGAAGAGATTCTCAAGTAGCTAAAACAGAAATGCATCATTTTTAAAAGTGAGCTTAATCACAGAATCTAGAACAGAAAAGCTAGAGACACAATGTGGTGACTTATTTCCTGCCAAGTGTGCATCAGTGCTTATTGCTGGATACACTCACACAACAAACATTCTTATCTGCTAGATAAATGGAAAACTAATTCCACTTCAAGTATCATTAAACATGCAGTTGGTTTATACAGACAAAACGCAGTTCTTACTAACAAAAATCTCCAATCAAACAAACCAAAGCCAAGCAAAATGCCACTCTGATTTAGATGGATTTCAGGTTTTATCCAAGGAGCAGAGGACCAGAAGAACCACAGAACAGAATCTGAAGCCAAGGCACATTGCAGGGAGGAATTTGTTTTACGCACATGACATTTCCTCTCAGAATACTGAGTGCGATTCAAACATACCTCCAGACTAGACAAAAAAGGAATGTAACATGCCACCTGTCCCATAAACAAAAGCCCACCAACAGTTTTTCAGCACCCTCATCCTACAGGAAGGTTCATTTGAAGACCATACAGAACCATGCTTTAAAAATAAGGCAAATCAAACATGTAAAACAAAACTAGTTTCTCCCACTGGCAAAGGAACCTGTGCCTCCAGTCCCTAGACATTACAATTCATGTGTAGCATAAACCAAAATACTTTCATAAGCAACAGGTCCTCAAGACAATAATGAGCAGAATCCCAGGACAGAGTCCCACATTTCTAATTTCCCATCCATATGCTGTACACCTCTTCATTCCTAAGCAACCCAGTGAATGAAGAACTCATGAATGGCAGCAGTGAGTGGTCATCAAACAGAGCCAGAAGAGGCAGATGGTTCTTCCCTCCTTTTCCACCATATCCTGGTATTTGAGGATTAGTTTTCCAGTCCATTGTCTCATGTTCATTTTCACAGTTTTTTGCAGGCCCAGCTTTTCATGGCATCTCTACTTCCCAAGCCCCACAAGCTCATCTGTCTAAGGATGCTGCCTGTGCAAGACAAAGCAGGTTCCTCACAGGCAGCAGCAACTCCCAAAGGTCAGGCAGCAAAAGCACTGCCCTGATGTGCTGGTAGACACCATCATTAAATCCTGCACACCACACAAGAGTAGAAAAGACAAACAGCAATGCTACCCAACTAAGTTTGTTCAAGTCCAATTTTATCACAATTTGATTAGCATTTGCAGATCATGTTCTTACACAAAATAAGTAAAAATAGGTCAAAAAAATTCACACATTTATATGGTGCTGCACTGAATGTAATTTTGTGTTTATTGAGTCCTGTGTATCTTCCTCAGCCACTGTCAGCTGCAAGGAGTGTGGGCAGAAGGGACAATAAAGTATTTTCCCCTAAGTCCCATTTGCTGCTAATCCTACTCATGCAGGCTTTACAATAGTAACAGAGTCAGAACTGATTTACAGGCAATGGGGAATAAATCTCACTGAACTGCTGAGTTCCCATTAGTAACCCTCACTTCAGGCACCAAGGCAGGGGAAGGAATAACTTAGCTTCACAAAACTCTGGCAATTCCTGTTCGACTGACAGACTAATGTAATAGTTAACGTCCCCGAAGTCACTAATTTTGTATCAGCATTTATTAGCTTGTTAATAACAACTGTGTGGGATGCTCACTTCCAGGAGATGTACCTCTCACTGCACCACTCAACTTTCCATCCCAGTAAGGGTAAAAAGTCCTCACCAGCCCATTGCTGGGCACTTTCTATTAAGTCAAGCTGTAAGAACTTCTAATTTATCATATCTTTGCTATTGAAACAAAATGGTAAATCCAATGACCCCATTTTTGTCTGGAGGCTGCACACACATGTTCTGTATCACACATGTGCTCTCTGCTGAACACACCGAGTCACTGAGATTGTGTTTTGTGTGACTTTTAACAAAGTAAGGGGGGAAAAAAAGCCCACTGCTGCTTCACTCATGAGAATCCTCTACTCAGCTCTTAAAAAAAGAGAAAAATCAACACTTCTGATCTGGCTTCATGTTGCCAGGACAGCCTGTGTTGGAAACCTGGCTAGTCAAAACAATATTAAACCACTGTAAATCTCATAGCAAACAGTTAGATAAATTAATTAATGTCTCAGTTTTAAGCAATAAAAGTGTACTCATAAAATTTGTCAAGTATTTGATCTGCAGAGCCTCTGGTTTAACAAGCCTGTTCGGATATTTAAACAGAGAAAGTCCTGTTTTAACACTATCAGAATCAGTCTGTATCCATTTAATCCCAACTGTGAGTAAACATCACACACCCCACAAATACTAAAAC
This sequence comes from Pitta sordida, assembly GCA_013390025.1. Classification (NCBI taxonomy): domain Eukaryota; kingdom Metazoa; phylum Chordata; class Aves; order Passeriformes; family Pittidae; genus Pitta; species Pitta sordida. Next base: position 919,040 of record WEKX01017109.1, read on the forward strand.
AAGACAGGAATTTTAACAAGCAAACAATCAAGGACTTAAAGTAAGGAATCCGTTACAGTGTTTTGGGTTTGTTTCTGTTTGAAGGAAATGATGCAAAACGTCCTTGCAACCCCAACGTTCCCAAGACTGCAACCCGAAGGCCCCCTGAGATGCCATCCCTTAAAAGGCAAAAAGAGTCCAGACATCCTGGTAGAACAGACCATGGGAGAGCCCTGCCAGCTGTCCTGGGGAAGGAGGAAACCTCCCCATCCTGCTGTTCCGAGGGTGATACAGCAGGAACCCAACCGAAATAGCAAAGAGCCCACAAACCCTCGTTGCCTAACTGCAAATCCACCTACTCGTGGTTTTGTAACTGGGGAACAGCTCAAACAACCCGGGCAGGCTGCAAAACGCTGCTCTGCCTTCACCTCATCCCTGCACAGCACCAGCAACTGCAGGCACAGGGAATCCACACACAGCCTGTCCTTCTGGAACAGCACTTCTTCCAAAACAATGCCAAACTGTTATGAAGCGATAAGTCTGTCGTATACAATTATATTTAATTTAGTATATAAATTAAATAAAATGTTTCATCTACATGCATGTTTCTAAATGCAACCATTGGTTTCTTTTAGACAAGCATATGACCAACTGATTTATTCACAACATTCAAGTGGCACTATCAGTTTCTAGGATGAAAATAATTTCCTAAGACAGACATTACTGTGAGACCTGTAGAACTGAAGCATTTCATCATATTCACAACCATGCTCTCTGCTTTCTTGCATGAGCATTTCAGTTTAAAATGCACAAAAGTACAGAAAACTCCTAAGACAGAAATGGTTGTAGTCAATTCATAAAGTAATTTGGAAAAAAACTGCCAGACCTGTTGTGAGCAGTGCTGTGACAGGCTGGCACAGTGACAGCCTTTGAGAATACAGCATTTGGCTTTGGGAAAGGCACAGCAGAAGCATCAGCACAGACAACTCCAGACACAGCACAGGACGTGTCCTGTAACATCCCAAACCAGCTCAGCTCACTCCCACCTCAACATTCTTGGAAGGCACAGACAAGCTAAACAAAATTTAAAGATGTGCTAAGCATCAACACCTAAAATATCAAGTTACATATTAAAAAAAGTTTACCTGCAAACAATGCTGGGTAAAAACACATCATATTCTTCCCCAAGCTAAGGCATTAAACACCAGAGATTGAGTTACAATTCAATAAACACAACAGTCAGAAACGTGATACTCCGAGTTAGAGCTGCCAGTTTAATTTGCACAGTGAGGTTAGAACAGCAGAGGTTACTCTGCTCACCTGAACCCACACTGCTGCTGTTTGGGCTACACCAGTTCTCAGCCCTCCCTGCCCATGGTCAGTGATATTTCTGACCCATCTCTTCTCATGGCTCTACACTCTTACACCTACTCTACACCAGGTTGGTGTTATCCAGCTTTTGCTTCCCTCCTCCCCCATCCTGGTCCAAGCTCCAGAGAAGCCTAAGCATTACTCCCATGTTTTGGAAGCAACTACACAAATCATCTGAGAATAAGTTGATGTTCGTTTGGTGGTTTTAATCCAGAATGTTGGGGGGTTTTAATGCAGCTCTAATAAGTGGCAACTGCTCTTCATCTTAACATGCTCCTCATTCTCTTTGTGTACAAAACGTCAGTACAAAATTCTCTGTTGAGGTCTGGAAGCAAGAGAAATCGTTCTGAAATGCAATTTTGAACACAGATGATGACTACTGGAAAGTGTGCAATTTCATCAGACAAAACAAGGCACTAACTCTCATCAGAAATCAGATTCCATCTTTGCTGGTTTTGTTACAAGACAGATTTTATTAAATCTCCAGTCCTTGTCTTCTTATCTCAAAATGACAATTAAATCACTAGGGAGCCTCACCCAGAGAGGACATTACCAGAAATATTACAATAAATGAAGGCAGCTTTTCAAGTATTGGTACCATTAGAACTACCTTAGTGTAACACATCCATCACTATTACACTGGTTCATAATGGGAGGGAAAAGCCACAGCAAACTTTGTACAGAAATAATAGAAATTTCTTCTGAAAGCAGAAGTTTACACTATCCACCATCTTAGAGAGATTTCTAACAGGAATTTGGAGTGTTTTAGGATACCAGCCCATGGCCAGATGGTGATTGAGACACCATGAAAGCAAACAAAATCTATTCACCTTTCTGTGGGAAGACTACCACTATCACTTCTTAGTTACAGACAGAAACAATAAAAAGCAAAGCCAGAGTCATCTCATTCTTCCACGACAAATGTCAGGATAAATACACTGCCATACAGCAATTACAACTTTTAAAGAGAAATTTTCTGAAGGCAAATCAAGAGACACCAAAAAGACATGGTTTGCCTAAGGAGGATTTCTAAGCATATTGTGCATTACAAATTGGATTCTTTTAATACAATATTATAAAAGCCTTTTTTTAAGGCCAAATGCCAGAGATCACCAGTATCTGCAGCCACACTCAACATCATCTGAACAGGCAGCTGCAAATAGCACTGAGATTCAAAGCTAAATATGTCACACAAAAATCACATGGGTTTCTTACGTAAATGCACATTCACCATTTGTAAAGTATAAAAGAGGGATGATATAGTTACTCACAGAACGACCACACATGACTCACAGAATGACCACACATCACCAATGCACTCTCGGGTCAAACAGGAGTGGGTCTTCAGCAGAGGCTTCAAAAGTGACATGTCATTGTCCACACTGGTCAGAAAGGTCACCTCCTGCTCAGGCTGTGTCTGCTGAGAAACCACCACCTCAGTCAGATGGTGGGGCAAGGAAGGGCAGCTGGAAGGGCCTGGGAGCAGAGAGCCCCTCACAGCCCAGCCCAACCCACTTGTGTCCTGCCTTGTACAGTAAGATGAAGGCTGTGAGAGCAGGGAGATGCTTCGAAGTGCATGACAGAATAAGGAGTAGCTATGGAAAGGGGCAGTGTTAGCACAAGGACAAATACCTACAAATTTGCTAATAAGTTCACACCAGAAATGATGAACATCTCTGTTCCTCCAAAGAGCTGTGTGGGGTTGTTGTGGCCAAAGTGCAGGGCCAGGGGGGTGGTGGAGTCACCGTCCCTGGAGGTGTTTAAGAAGAGACTGGATGTGGCACTTGGTGCCATGGTCTAGTTCACAAGGTAGTGTTGGGTCAGAGGTTGGACTTGATCTCAGACATCTTTTCCAACCTGTGATTCTGTGAAAGTGAAGAATAAATAAACAAAAGCTAAATTTAAGGTGAAACCATCACCTGTGGATAAAAAGGGCAGGAACAGGGCTGCCTGGGGCCTGGAGCTGCCTTGGAAAGCTTGAACACCTCTGCAGTTCTCTGCCTCTCACTGACACCAGAGTGGCCTGACTGCCATGACCTGGCCGTGCACAGAACATCACCCACTGCCCTCTGAGTTAACACCCCAGTCACACAAAACCAAACTTCGCAATAACTCATGTGAAAGCAACTCCAATTTAGTCACACTGGCTCATGGGGCCAACAAGTAACTCCTCTGATTTACAGAACACCAACTGCCTGTAAGACATTCAGCTCCCTGCTCCAAAAACCATTCCCAGCTGAGAATCACCCTGCAGGGAGACCCAAGGGAAAGGAGAAGGGAAGCCAGACATCACTACAATGTGATACATCAGACACTGGTTAGAGGCTGGGGGGTTCATCTAATCCTCCCCTCCACAACTGATCAGAAGGAGATGCTGAGCTGACAGCACCAGAAGGATGTAATAATTAAATATGAGATTACTGAACACCTCATAATAGCTTTCATCCAGTTTCTAACAGTCAGCAATTAGCTGACTCCTTGGAACATAAATGGTATTACTCTAATTTTCTACTATAATTAACAATGAGAATTCTCAATAGTCTTATTACCAACTAGGCATGTATCCCTGGCTTTTGAATTTTGTTTTCTTCATTGCAATAGAACCTGACAGCAAAGAGTTTTATTGTAGTTTTGGCCTCAGCAACCAATTTCTGAACCTGGAAATGTATGACAGCAAGCCACAAAACAACTTTTCCAACATTCAGCTACTCTCCACCAATGGAGATGGAACTTTTTATGCCTGAAATTGTGAACATACAAACGGCTATTCCCAGGAGCTTTCCCTTCGCTCAGAATCCTGCCTCCCCTGACAGGCCATATCATGTGCTATAGACAACAGGATGAGAGTGAGCAGGGACTGATACTTCCCAGGGCACTCATCAGCAACTCCCAGCTCAGAGACCTCCCAGACAGCAGCATTATCTTCTTTAAAAGGAATCTCTGATGGATTTTTGTAGGATTTGGAACAAACACATGAGGAGAACAGCATCTAGCACTGTCTGAGCCACAGAAGCCATCACTAACCACCATGAATGCCACTCGTCTTTCCAGCTAAGGGTTTTCTATCCCTTGCTACTTCCATCAGGAGGCTGCCATGGGATCCTACTGCTCCAGTTAAACCATTCCTAAGTTCCACCACTGCAAGAACCGGCCAGGCACAACTGTTCACATCACCTGGCCCAGCTGTTAAAGGTGATGTCACTTGAAATCAAGTGCCTGTGCAAACCTGGCAGGACCCCAGTGAGACCAACAGGATCCTGCCTGGTTTCCTCATAACTCACCTGGTGCCCTGATGAACAGCTCACCTGGAGCTGCAGCTCCCAGAGAAACCCAGAAGCAGGGAACAGGCAGTCATCACTCACCAGAGGAATTCCAGTGGGAAACATGGCTGTGCCGACTTTAACAACAGGAAGATCCTTGAAGGTGAATCATTACAACTATCAAGGAGAAATAAAAATGCCTTTAGAAAAGCTGAAGATAGAACTAAAATGAGAAGGGAAGAAGAAAAAAAAGAAAAGGCAACTTTCTCTACAGTGAAACTATTTCCAGCAAAGAGGTGGAACCTGCCTACCAGCCCATCTCCTTTGGATGACCAGTGGGTCAACACCTTCCTTCAGCCAGCAGAGTCAGGAACAGGAGAGACTGTCCTTAGGAAATTCAAGGGAATAGTGGAATAGTACTGAAATAAAACAAGTCATTCCAGGATATTCATAGCAAAATTCCAGTGATATCCATTTGATTATTGTACAATGGTCTCCATGGGAGAGCCCTCAAAAGCATGAGAAACAAATTCATGCCAGAAAGTAATAAGAATAAACTCTAAAGAGCATTCCTGCTCTGCTCCCCAAGGACAGCTATCTACTCTCTCACACCTTCCACAGGCCAAGGTACTACTCCATTTAAATGCCACAAAGTCAGCTGACACAATTTCCCCAAAGGAAAAATATTTCTCTGGTCAGCACACAAGTGCCCTGGCTTCCCCCTAATTTCCATTTTGAGTTCAAACTCTCACTAAAACAAACAAACAAAAAGGCACAAAATAAACATAAGACCTCCAGGCTACTTTAAGTCTTCTCCCCCCTCATTTCCCTTTTGCTGTTCACTTCCCACCTCTGCAATGACACCCACCAGGTGCCGCAGCACCCCAGGGCCCTCAACGCTTCATTTCTGAGATGGTCCAACACTAACCACCTTCTTTCAAGCTGCTGCTTCAAAAGAGACCCACAGCTGCATCCCCAGTCACAGCAGATGTTTCCTCACACATGCCAGTAACACAGAAACAACTACGCATTCCAACGGAACAGGAAGACACAGGCAAAAGAGCTCCTTTCTGAAAACCTCACCTACCCAGCAGCATCTCCAAAAGAGATGGAAGTTGGTTCAACATTCAGCTGTTCCTCATGGGGCCTTCTCCTTGCTCCCTCAGCGTTCCTCACACTGCTATTCCTGACTACCCGCAGTACTGTGAACTGCTCAGCTTGACCATGAGAGGAGTAAGGAACCCCAAATCAGAGTTTTCTTAGCTTGCAAACCCAATCTAAACTCAACAATAATGCTGTTCAACCTTTCCTGGGAGACAAGGGAAAACAAGCCAACACAAGGCTCAGAAATAAACTGCACAATTCTATACATGAAACATTATCACAACCCATTGAGTTGGTGCCCCTTGAAAGGACCCTTTAGGGCATATTCTCTTGAAATGTTAATAAATATGAGTTAAAACTATTGTCACTTCTAGAAGCACTTGCATTACTCCATAGCTTAACCCATCACACAGCTTTCTCTCATGTACCAACTCCTTTATTTGAATAAATCAACACAGTGCCCCACACCTGTTTTCAGTGAGGTTTTTCCCCATCCCCTGTTCCTTCTGCTTTTGACAGTCAAACATGGACATTTGGGAAAAGAGCCATCCAACCCACAATGTCCAAGTTATCCTTCAAACACAGCATCAGCCAGTTTGTGGGAAGCCCTTCAACCCAAGATTAGAACAAACTGCAATGTTTGCCTTGAGCTGATACTTTTGCCTGCCAATCATGTATGTATTTTAAGCTAAATGAAGCACATGCATTGCAATCTTTCCTGTAACATTCTTTTTACTAGAATATATTTAGAGCCCGTTTATCTGAACCAATACTTGTCTCTTTTCCCTTCTCTGTGTGCAATAAACCGAGTTTCTTTTGAGTACAAATGTGGTGTTGAGGTGGTGCACAGGCTAATTTAATTTCGCCTTAATTCCTGACCGCCAGGAATCCTACACTCCATAGGAAGCATGTGCCATAGCTCAGATCACTGTTAATAAAAGGCACAAAACATGCACCTTCCTAACTACGGACTGGGACCAGCAATGTCTTGGTCCAAAGACAAGAAAACCTCTAACTCCAGCATACTGTGGTTTTCCCCTCATCTTTCTTTACCAGGTGTACTCCGTTTATCTTTGGAATTTGTTCCAAGCGAGTCAGAGTTTAATAACAAAGGATCCACTTACTCACAATCAGTAATTGCTCATGTTAATGACAGGTTTTTAACCTGACTTACCACAGTTATTAGTGTACTACAGAAAGGATCAGCAGTAGGAACCGAAACAAAAATCCCCAGGGCAGATTATTTCGGTGTATTACACAGCACCACCCCAGGACTTCTACCACACGGGCAGCTTTTAGCAGTTCAAAGACAGGTAGATGTTGTACAGCGCTGACAGATTCATTGGCTCCAGTCCTGAACACATACAATGCAAACACTGCTGTTCCCTGTTGTTTGACTGCCCGGCTAAAACACTCACTTGCCGACCAGAGATTCTATTCTACACCGAGGAGACGAGAACAAATCACACTTCCAAATCCTGGATTTGACTGGGCATTCATAAAAACCGATCACACATTCATCACCACAGTCCCCTATAAACTGAAGTGAGGATCCTTTCCATGTGTTTTACATGAAACCTGTCTGTGCAAGCTTTGCCTTTTACTAACCAGCAGTGCCGAAGCCATGTACATATATTAAAATGTCCTCAAAGAACTCAACCATTTTAAGTTAAAACTGTAAGAAATTACTTAAAAATTTATTTCAAACTCACTGCCATTTTCATGAAACACCTATTTTCAAATACCCTGAAAAACGCATCTGTCGATTTGAAAAATATTAATATTAAAGCGACTGCAGAAAGAGGATCAGACGAAGACCGACAACAGGATCAGCAGCAGGGAAACAGCTGAAACAGCCGGGTGTTACTGCACATTTTACTGCCTGGGGCTCCGAGACCTGCACGGGCTCCATCCAGGGGGACACAGAGCGAACACAGCCAACGCTGCACCTCCCGATGCAGCCCCGCACGTCCGGGGCTTTCTGAGGGTCTCTTTCCCTTCACTGGGTTATGAAGAGAACTCCAGCCTCAGCAGCAGCAGCAGCAGCAGCAGCAGCAGCAGCGAGCGCTCCGGGAGCTCCAGGTGCGTCCCCGGGGACACCTCCAGGGACACCCGGGGAGCCTCCCCTGGGCAGGGCCGGCCCGGGCGGTGCCTTTTCACCCCCGAGGAGTTCCTTGTGCCACCCGTCACCCCGCACAGACCCCGCGGCGCCGGGGCTCCAGGAGCGCACACGGCCGACGGGACGGGACCGACCCCCCGGTCCCTGCGGGGAGCGCCCACCTCCCGCCCGCTGCCCGCACTCACCACCTCGGCCACCTTCATCCTGCCCAGGCTGCCCCGCAGATACTCGAGGTCGCAGCGCAGGCCGCCCAGCCCGCGGCGCTGGCTGACGGGCTCCGTGGTGGGCTGGTAGGGGCTGCTGGCGGCCGAGATCATGGAGGCGCTGGACGCCTCGCCGTCGAAGCCCTCCAGGTCATCGCCGTTCCNGGCTGTGGGACGGCGGGCCCGGGGGAGTCCCGCTTTACCGACACACCCGACATGCGGCCGAAATGCAGCCTTGGCTCGTCCCGGTGCAGCGCTGGGTCCGGTCCGGCCCGGCCGAGCTCCCGCGCTGCCACCGCCTCCAGGGCGTTCTTCAGCCGATGCCATCACTACGCCGTAGGTGTTCTGAATAGTGGCGTTTTCCAGTACATGGTTAGTCTTTACATCACTTTTTGGAGGCACTTCTCTCTTGCTGTGTCACCACAGATAAGAAGTCGCGACAATACCGGGCCCATCCAGGTGACTGGATGCAGCTGTGTGTCCAGACCAGCTGAAACTGGAGTACTGTGATCTGCCACCTTTGTCAGCCCTGTTTTCCACATTACAGGACTGTACCACGTATTAATTCCACTAACATCCTTCTCTTGCTCCCTGACTCTTAACGCTGCAGTTCTGTTTTCCTTGAACACTGTGGATTATCAGCCTCGGGGGGTTCTTCCCAGTTGACTCTGTGTTTTACTTCATCCCTCCCCCTCAGTTCTCTTGAAGCTCATTTAATCCTTCTTTTCACACGTTCCACGCTGTACACGTGGTTTTTAATTTCAAGATACTGTATTTTTCTTCTTTTTTTTTTTGACCTCTGTGTAAACACCTCCCAAGAAGGAAGGGCAAGGAGGAGCACACCAGGGAAGGAGCCAGGGGGTTGTTCCCCATTCCCAGTCTGGTTGTCTGGGGACACGGGTGGCTGTGCAGCCAACACGAGCTCTCTGGGACACCCTGGTGCTGGGAGAGGCTGATATTCTCAAGCAAGACAAAGAGGAGATATGCATAAGAAAAATAAACGATTGCCCTTTTGAGTGGCAGGAAAAGAAAAAAAAAATAAAGACATGAGCAAGGCATGGAGAAGGAAGGTAACTTGCTTGGGTCACATGAAACAGCCTAACAATGTGAAATAATAAATGTAAGAGGGAAATCCTGCATCACTAAAGGGTACGTGATGGACTAAGAGGTTTTACAAGCTCTGATTTCAGAGTTCAACCCTGGGGAAATCAGAAGCCTCACAAAGCTCCTTTTACTGCAGGAAGTATCATGGATGGGTGCCACTTCTGAGTGTGTCCCTGGATTCTGAGAGTGGCAGATTCAGGAACACAGGTTATCCACACTTACCTCCGGAGACATTTAGCTTTTTTTGTCTGAGGGACTGCTGTGGCTGTTCTGGTTCGATCCTGAGCAAATCAAGGATAACATCTTTGAAACATCCAGTATTACTGTGTTCAATCTTTTGCAGTTCTAACCACAACACATCAATCAGTATGTTCAAAGAGAATCAAAAGGTGATGTTGCAGAAGGCAAGTGAAGGACAAAGGGAGAGGTGGTTGAGTCATTTAAACAAAGGGCGAGATAAGAGATCTGGTTTCTGGGGTTTGAGCCACCACCTCCTGCCTGCCCTTTAGCAAACCTCTAAACAACTTCGTTTTCTTCTTTCTCTTCGTTTTTTTAGCTTCGTTTCTTACGAAGTGGAGGAGGCAAATCTTAAATTTATTTAAAATCCCCGGGGCAGTGTGAGGGCGCTGGGAAGTGCAGACATCCCGTCCCTGTTCCTTAGGGAGCCGATGCCCACACACGAACAGCACCCAAGTGTTCTCTCTGCCTCACCCAGGGGATATTTGGGCAGGTGGGAGGGCTGTCCCCAGCCACGGCCGAGTGTCCCAGCCCCGAGGGCAGCGGGACACTGGCCCTGCCATCCACGGCCACCAGCGGGGCACAGCCAAGGCTCTATTCCAGCCAAACCAGGGGGTTCTGGCGTCCTCCTGGACGGCTGGGTGGGCTGGAGGGGCTTGGCAAGGCCTCGGGAGGTTGCTGCCAACATTTAACAAAGGAATCCTTTCCACACATTCTCGCCTGATACGGCACCTTTTGAGCTCTGTAACACTCCCAGGAAAACAATGTCGACGTTTAGTATGTAAATATAAGTATTGATCCAGTGGAAAGGTCACTGCGGTCATCCAAGGCAGATCACAGCACTTTCAGATAACAGATTCCGGGAAGAGCCTGGCATTCCATCGTGTGCCCGCAGAGACCAGGAAAATGGGGAACTGGGTCAGTGGGCAGCACTCCACACACCACCTTCCTATCAAGCTAATCGGATCATGGAATTCATCACAGAGCACTTCACATCCAGCTAAAATAGGACTGAAAACAAGGAAGGAACAGCACAGAGGGGAAATCCAAGTATGCAAGTGACAGACACTGTAATTAAATGACCTGGTTTTGTTACAGAACAGTCAGGCCAGCTTTGACAGAATTAAAAATTCCCCATGAGAAAGTATCTCCAGGTCAGTGGTCATAAATTAAAACCAAGCGGTGATTTAGGTGTAAAAAGCAGTGGAAAGAGAATCATAAATATTCTCACTGGTCAGACTGAACAAAGCAACTCTCAAATTTCATCTCAGCTTTTAATAAACAGCTACTAATAAACTCCTGAACTACTTGTGTGTTCGTAACATTAAGCACATTTAAGTGTTATTTCCAAGATAGAACAGTATGATTCTATTCCAGCTGAATAGGAGTTTCAACTTAAAGCCAGACTTTAAAAGCTGCATTTATGTAGTTTTAACACACTTAAAAGTATTTCAATGCTTATACATAAAATTTTGTAGATCTGAATGGTGCTTATTAGGAATGGTGCTTAAATGTAGTTAAGAGCATAAAAGGCATTGGAATCCTAACAGGAAAGTTACATCTGTGCAAGTACCTGAAAAGAGCTGAGAGGTTCTTTAAGAAACTGCTGCGGTATTTCCACATGACCTACCAAAGGGAAGGAGCACTGGTATGCTGCCAAATTCCAAGAGAGCTGAGCAGTGATTAGAGTTTAACTTTGGCATCAGGGAGGAGGCTTTTTTCCCCCTTGAATTTCTCGATGTAAAACATGCTGAAGCTTTTTCTCAGCTTTTCAGCTGGGGGGGGAAAAAGCCCCCAAACAACCCCACCCTAAAAAGCTAATAAGGAACTTGCTTTAGGAAAACATCTTGTAGCTTTGAGTGCCTCAGTGCAGTGAATTGTCCATTACCACAGTGTGGGAGTGTGGCACCAACACTTGGATTCTCTAGCCATGGGAAGTGGGCAAATCATTCTGCTGAGTCAGAGTTAGGAATTACGGCAATGAGGATAAGCTGCAAGTTGTGACATGGACTTTGAGCATAGGGAAAACTGTAGGGAATGGTGGGGAGTGAAGCAGTCAGTTCTCTGAGCAAGGATTCCTAAAGGCACCTCAGAACAGCAATGAGACCCAAATTCCTCAGCCAGGAGCCAAAGCAGAGTCCTACCAACTGAGGGAAGGACTGAGAGAAGCAGGGAGGGGAACAGAACGAAATGGGAAGGGCAACCTGCAGAGCTGCTTGCACTGAATATCCAGGCGAGTTCCCCTGGCTGACAGCAATTCCCACTGCTGGAAGGGCTGCTCTGGCCAGGGCACCTTGGGGACACAGTGACACAGCAGAGTGAGGGGCTCCCTCGGCTTTTCCTCTGCTTAAAAATGTGCGGCTGCAGTAGCTACAGGTGGTGGTGAGTCCTGTTCCTCTCCTCAGCTCCAGGACAACATTGGCCTGTGCACATTTCCAACACCTTCACCTGCATTCCAGCCCGTCCACCCTGGAAAATAAACAGAGCAGGCCTGGGAGGCTCCACAGGGCTGGACATTTGTGTGATCCTTCATGCTGAGCCCCACGGGGCAGCCACCGCTCCCACAGCTGCCCCAGGGGCTGAACGCACCCCAGCACCTGTCCCACATCACCTTCCAGGGGACCGGTCAAAGTGTCACTCCTGGAATGTCACCATCACTACAGGAAACAGTGTTTCCCCTTCATAAACAAACAGAAAGAAAAAATCCCGCCCAGAAATCCCAAACCAAGAAAAGCAACACTGACACTCAACTCAGTGAGCCCCTTCCTTACACACAGGACCATGACTTCATGTGCTTTTAACAAGGAGCCATTCAAAGAGCAACTTGATGAGTTTTTTTAACTCCAGGTTTGGAGACTGACATTCTCTATCACTTATTGGCCCAGATTGTTGGGTTTTCTCCCCGCTTCCTTCATCACTGATGAAACAGTCACTGACTCCTTTCACCTCCAAACTTTTAAGGGCATCTGCACTCTGCAAGTGAGGGGTGACCTTGCAGCCACAGCTGGGCTGAAGGGCAGCAGACTTTCTACAGAGCACTGAGGTGAAATGAACTTCTATAAAAAATAGAAGCAAACCTCAGATTCTTAAGAAAAGTGCCAGCAAAACTTTAATGGTGCTGGGAACCAGCCAAGACTGTGAGTTATATTTCTTTTGAAAGAATCCTGTATAATGAAGTACACTGAAAAAATATGCAGAGACTGACAGCAGTGTTTATTTTATTCATGGCACTACATTTATTCAGGGAACAGAGGGGGGAAAAAAACCTGAGCCATGAAAAGAGGTGGTGGTCTTCCAATAATATCATAAAAACACACAGGCCTGGAGCAGAAGGCCAGGAAACACTCCTTCCCTCTGCATGGGCAGGGGATGCTGTTCCTGCCACATCCAGTAGCTTTACAGCAAGAGCTGGAGCAGGCAGGGTACAACAGGCCTTTGCAGGGAAAGAGCTGATCTTTGTATTTTGAGGAGGTGGGAGGCTGAAGGGGAGGGAGAAAAAAATTGTATAAACCATGTTTTATAAGCAAAGTTTTAAAGGTCCCTTAGCAGGCTTTAAAAAAAAGATGAAGTACACTCACTACATTCTTTCTTTCCACGGGCTAAATGGGCCAGTGAAAACAACTGACCTCAACTGTTCGAGTCCTGTGTGTGTTGTTACACAACAACCCAACCAGCCCCCTGCACGTTAGAAAAGACCATTTTTTAATTACCCTCCTGAATTTGTTTTACTTACAGCTAAACTGCAGCTTATTGCTAACATCAGCCAACACAACAGCAGTCAAAGAATATTCTCTTTTCAACAGCACTTAATTTCTCCCTATGACAGAAGGTTGTATTCAGCTAATTTGGCTCATTCCCTCACAGAGTACTTCTTATGTTACACGGCTCTTCTACACCAAAGGGCTGGGCTTGGGGAGGGGGGGGATATTTTTTTCTTTCTTTCTGTTTTAAACAGGAAAAATAATTTCAAGTCTTCCATCCCTGGCTATAAACCCAAGGCAGGCATAAGGCCCCAGCCCTACAAAGCCATACACAGCGGAACTAATAAATCCTGATTCCTTGCAGACTTCTGCCTTCTCTTCCCACCTTCCCAGCAACCCCCTCCCACTGAGCCCCCTGACCCAGCACCCTCCCCAGGGTCCCTTTCCACAGGCAGCAGCTTAGCTCCTATTTATGTCTCCAACTACTGCTGGAGCAGAAGGAAGCAAGTGCTGCGCCAGGTTCCATGTGTGCAGAGCACAGATTTTTGTTTGCCTGTCTCACTTAGGAAGCAGCCAAACTTCCTTGGCAATCCCTACCTAGAGCAGAGGAAATCTTGGGATTTATCGTCTCCACCGAGCCACTAATTTTCATGCGACTGGGATTAAGTCAGCTGTCTGGGAGAGCTTTCTTGTCACTCAAGTTGGCCAAAAGTTCTTTGTGAGAAAGGGGTAGAGCAGGACAGAGCACGAATGCAAAAGCAGTGGAAACCATGCAAAAAGTATTTCAAATATGACAGCATTCTCTTAATAGTTGTGTTGTACTTCTGTTCAGTTAAAAGGCGACTCGGAGAGGTTCTGACAGGCTTTTGCTAAATTGTATTTCAGAGCCTGCCAATCCCTCTGGCAGTTTCTCAGCCCAGCAAATCAGCATTGCAAGACATTGGTCAAAACTTCCCACTACAGCTGGTTAGACACTGCTAATTATAGTTCCCTACTGACAACCCAGTATTGTCCCGGGGCTTTTCCCAGGAAAATAAACATGTCTGCACCAATTCAGGTTTACAGCATAAACAAATTTCTGTATTAATTCAGGAGCCTGATCTCTCTGGCACAGATCAAAGGCTGATATTCCACTTCTTGTTTCCAGACTGTTAAAACAGGAATTACAAACTCTTACCAAAGCACAAGCCCAGCTGGTAACAGGCTCCATCTCTCCTTCCTGACCTGCACACCTGAGCCACACAGATCCAGGTCTGGCTTTGGCTGGAAGTGCCCAATGCCTAGGATTCAAGAGATTTTCTGTGCAGACAGTGACTGATCTTTCATAAAATGGGTATTTTTCCTATTTCTCCCTCTCTGTCTATAGGCACAGTAGCTAAACTTCAGAAAACCTGAATATTTTGAACATATTCACCTTCTAATAATCTCCAAAGCATCCTCAGTATACCAAGTCCTTCCTGAAAAATCATTTTCCACCTCAGGAAAAGAGAAGTTTTATTGTATCAGGGAAAGACAAGCCCCACAGCCTGTCCCTTGGGTGGTGCAGGTCCCAGCACTGTCATGAACACAGAGGGGATGTCTTTCCCCCTGTTCTGTCAATTCACTCCATTCTCATGCTGTCATTGTATTCCCTCTCTAAACGGCAAGTCCCTGGATTTTGGAATGCTGTCAGACTGGAAAGGGGAGTGCCAGACACCTACACTCAGCTTTCCTTCCCTCCAGAACTGCAATATTTTCCTGCACATTCTTGCAAATACACAAGACTATTCCCAGCACTCTGTAGTTGCAACCACCTTTCTGGAACATTTTGAGGAATTGTTTTTAAGCATTTGGCAAGTCTGAGACAAGGAGACATTTTTACATAAAGCTCCAGTGAGTGCTACATACAAACAAACACCAACAGTTTCAATAGGGAATGTTCATCCTTAAAACTCAAACACTTTTCAACGGCAGCTTGTGCTGCTAACTCACCTTTCTTGTGGACACACAAAACTCTTTCCTTTTAGTGCTGGACTTTGCTATTTCAGCTTTTGTTCTGAAATAAACAAACTAGCATCAATTTAGACAACTCGAAATTAGAAAGGAAAACATCTTAGATTAGCAAAATTCTTAGAACTTAAATGAAACTGCTCTTCCATGGGAAAGCTTCAGCAGCTCACTCTTGGAAAGTTACTTAGCTGACAAAAATAACCTGCCAACCAAGAACGCTTGGGGGAAGCCGACAAGCGATGCTCCAGCATCTGCCGAAGGCACCTTCAGGCACGGATCCCACGCCTGCCACCTTCTGGGCTTGGAATTGTTTTGCTGAAGGTTTCTGGAGCTGAAATACACGTAATTGTCATTAAGTGTCAGGGAGAGGGGAGTGAGGGATCTTCTTCTTCAGGTAAAAAGTTACAACCCTCAGTGTTGCTTCTGCCACACAAAGTCTGCAAACAAAGGCAATGGAGAACATGAGTTGCTTCCCTCGGTTCTGACACCACCTCCCAGCCCCTCCTGCACGTGTGCTTCCAACACAACCCTCCAGGAACTCAGAATTCTGGAACAAAGCAGGGATTGCCCAGCCTTTCAGAGGGCAGCAGTGCTGCTCATCAGCTTCCACTGGCAGCTCACACCTGGGCAGGACCTGTCCAACAAGATTGGCACCATGGTGACATTGTAGCTGCATTGCTAGACTTGGCACAAGAAATGTGTGAACACTCCCAGCCTATTCATCCTTCTTATCCACTTGAAGTAGAATTAGGTGCTCTATTCAGATTTTTGAAGATGTACATGATCTTGAACCATCTTAACAGCAATTTATACCAACACTTGTAAAGAGCTTCTGTGAGAAAATGCACTTCCTTGAGCTTTTTTTAAATGAAGTTTCACTGATGTCTGAGTGCAAGCCAGAGCTTGCTTCCTTTCACTCTTCCAGGGAGCAGGAATCACACCCTCACCTCGCTCCTGCTGTTTATAACCTCCCTCCATGACCTGCCCCCAGTTCAGATTGTGACTTTCACAATTACCTGTGCTCGTGTTACCTTCCCCACAGTCTTGAGTGGCTCGGGGAGTAATTAATTATTAGATCAGGTTGGAATCCTTGTCAATGCTTCCTTGAAGGGGAAATTGAATTCCAGCACAAGAGTTTGGAACTGAACCGCCTGTATCGCAGATTATTTATTTTTAAATTAAAACGACTAAATAACAGGCAAGTTTGGGCTTGGTATTTAATATTCCATTCAGCTCTACACACAGACCTGGACAACCAGAGTCTCATTCAGGTCACTGGTAACAACCTGACAATCTACAGCCTCTCCTGGGTATGTGTTGGAACTGCAAAGGCTCCGAAACTCATTATTTCATTCAAGCAAAGGTTGAGAAGCTTGTTCTCTAACAAAACCCTGCCTTGCCTGACAAGCCAGAGGGGTTAACACTGCAACAGTACAGGCAGTGAAAGACTCCTCTTGCAAGAGTAGCTTAGAGGCTCCAGAAAGACTTCCCTGCACTAAAGCCTTATTATCCCCATTTTTAAATTTTTTTTTTTTTTTAATTTGAGGACATTTTGCTTTGGAAAAAAGACCGAATTACAGCAGCAAAGTAAATGTAAGGGTTGTAAAGGGTGTTCTTCCAATTCAATCCACTGTTACCATCTTCCTGAAGTCACTTGCAGCTTCAGCATATCTGAAGATAAAGTCTTCACTTGGTTTCCTCCCAAAGGAACATAATATATAATTCTTTTCATATACTCAAAAAATACTTGCTAAAGTCCATCTTAAAGGACTGGAATTAGTTCTTCATATTAATGCATTAAAACACCGTGTCAATTCTAAAATGGTAGTTGTTTCATGGCCTCTCCCTTCAGGAGAAATTGTATTTTAGAAACCAAAAGTTTGGTTGATTTATATTTCAGAAGCAGGGTGACTCAATACACAATAATAATAGTAATAATACCTAGAACTTCAATCTGTGCAGAGGAATGAGGAGGCAGCCAGCTGAAGTAACAATGAAGTCAGACCCCAATTAAATGTCTGCTCTGTGCTTACTAGGAAGCACCAGTTGAGAGAACACCCAGCCTTGGCTGTTGGCAGAGAAGAGGCATTTACAATCAAGACTCAAGCAATTCACTCCTTAAACTTCTCATAACCTGGATTTTAACCCTGGAACTTTAGGACCAGTGCTCTGCTTAGAAACAGTATTCCACAAAATATGATAGAAGGTTTGCGTCTGAACCTGGTAAAATCTCCAGCTGTTTCCCCATTCCCATGAAATCCATTCCTGGCATCCCCAGCAGTTGTGCTGCCAGAGCTGTCAGGGCACAGCTCACAAGCCCTGAGCTCCAGAGGCTGCACTGGCACAACACCCTGCCAAGGAAGCTGCCAGGAAGGTACCCAACTCCCTCCTCACACTCTGCTCCAGAGGCGGATCTCACAAACAAGAGCCGAGCACAGCAGGAAGCAGTCTGGATTCATGTTTATTGAAGCCAGGAATTAAAGACGTCCTCATTTTGCCAGCACTAGAAAGCAAGGTTCCACATGACTGCACCTGGTTAAAGCCATACAACTGGACTAAGGTTTGTTTCATACATTTGCAGTCCTAATTGTAAGTTGGAAAAAAAATAACCCCAATAAACTTAGTATACAGGACAGTGAACTTTCATTTACAGCATGTATAGTGTTAAGTTCACGATGTACAGAGCAGTCACTTCCAATGTAGTTAAATTAAATAAAATACGGAATTCTGTTCAGTTTAAACAGGTTTTCTTTGTAAAAATGCCAATAAAAAAAAGTGCAAACTTAAAATCAAGCAGCATAACCACAGCATTTTTATGGAGGGCCAATCTTTAAACTTTTCTATTTGCTTCAAGTTGAATGCTTTCATCTTTTGTTCTCATAGTTTAAACATGAACAGTAGATGCAGTCACTATAATGCATATAAATATAGGCATAGAATAGTTTAAACAGTCTACCTTACAAGTGTATCTGCAAATAAAATGAAGTTTCACTTGAAAATGTAAAGGCTGTTTGCATTTGGCCTTTGGTTCCAATGCTTGAAGACACCAGAATAACAACTGTGCAGCTCACCCTGGCAACCACAGGGTGCCAAATCACTTCCAACTCTCTGCCAAGAACTAGGAGCATTCACTTGCAATCAGAAACTGGAAATCTCCTTCTGGTTTGTCTTTCTGCAAAGCTGGTAAGTTATACATTAACAGTTTGGATCAATTTTAGTATCTTTAACATTTTTATAGATCTGGAAAGTACTTCAATTTCCAGGTTTTTAGCCCTATTGCTAGAAAAGTGCTTATCAGGTTAGATGACAAAACAGGCAGTTTCAGACTGAGGTTTTCAGCTCTATCCCATTACAATCACACACTTTTCCCATATTCCTGTTGAGTTTTTGATGGTTTGGTCTCCAATGTCAAGTCTCAGTGTCAGGAGGACAGTGTGTAATTACTTCTGGTGTGGGAACTTGCAACTGGCACCTGTTACACCAGCAAGTACCTCCACATTCCCATCAGCCAACAACAGTCTTGGTGTAACTGTTCTCTACACAACTGTGTAACTTCAGGTCATACCGTTTATTAAAAAAGTAACAAATAAAATAGTATTTTCAACAAAAAAAAACCTGGCACAAGTAACATACTCATGTTAATGTTTGTCAGAGGCAAGTAAATACTCTTAGCTTTCTAGGTGTTTAGACAGACTTACATCAACAGCCTCTTGATGTAACAAAGGATTTGAGGTTAACATCCAGCACTGTGTTAGTGGTCAGTCTAATTCTGTATATTTAAGAAACAATATATATTAGGGAAGTTATATCCAGACATTGGATTTAGTACAACAAGTTCATATCAATAAAAAGTAAACTCTGTATAAATCAAATTGTGGTTTTTCCCTTCAGCATTAAGAGCACAGAATATGCTTGGTATTTTCATTTCTGGTAGTGTGTCCATGTAAAACAAGCATACTGTGTATAAAATCAAAGTGCCATTTCAGTAACCAGAGCAGTTTCGTTTGCTTTTCCAGAAGGATGGTTTTGTGTGACCATGGACAGAGCTCCCTTAGAGCAGCAGGGACACCCACGACCCATCTTTCCAAATGAAATGCTACATTAAAGGAAGTCCAAACCAATTCAGAATGTCCCTTGTGTGCACATTCACCTTCACAATTGGAGTTGGCTGCACCTGCAGCACACGCCGTTGGAAATAGGGCCTTGAAAGTTGTTTTTTTAAAACCTCCACAGGTGTAAGGCAGGAATCAAATTTAGCTTGGTAGCTAATATTGAGTTACAAAACAAAGTAAGAAAAAAAAATACTGAGAGTGTTGTGTAGCACATTTCATTATGGGAAAATGACACGTCACCCACCATTCTTCATAGGCTTGCCTCGTGGCATAAAAAAAGGCAGAAGCTATCAGAAAACAGGATTTAAAATTAAATACAAATTGCCAAACTACTGTTTTTAAAATAAAACCAAACAGTGACTGTTTGTACTACAGTGCACAATAAGTTCAAGCACCTTCTAAGGACACATCACACACTGTGCCAGGCACTTGGATCTAAACAAGTTTAGTTTCTCCCTTTGTCAGCTACACCAGAAAGGGCATCCACACTCTTAAGACTTCTTTAAAAACTAAAACGAGATTTATAACAATAAATTCCCACGGTTCTTAGTGTTTGGCCTGGAATTCTCCAATGTAAAGTAGTCTTTTAACAACAGTGACGATTTCCCCCATGTGAAACACAGGATTGAACAACACTGCTCCTCTCCAGTCCAGCCAACATTCTAGTTTCTCGCTGTCCCCAACCTGTTTCCCCTTTTAGGGCTCCATTCCCTACCTGGGCTGCTCTCCCCTAATTAATGCTGTTCCACCACCCCCACCGCTCCAAGAACACAATGCATTTGCAAACATACAAGTAGCCAATTCCAGTAACTCTGAAAGAGGATTTCATGTCTCTCTCTTGCCTCGTGTGCAGTCAGTAGTACTTTAAAAACAATTCTCCATTTTGCTTCTCTGTGTTCTTCACCACAGGAAATGCAGCTGCACCTGCTTTACCTCCAAACCAAAAGAATTGCCCTATATAAACTCTAAATGGTTATCTTATACAGAGGGATTTTATATGCAAACTTCCTGAATGTGCACTTTTTACTGGGACAAGGCAATGATGTAGGAAGCTCATTTCCCCTGCCCCAAGAAAACTGATAGCATCTGCCATAGCAGAGAATTCCTGGTCTTATCAGATCACTATACATAGTTATTTGGTCATTTACAGATGCATTTGGGACGTGCTATCAAGCTTCATTTTCTGTTGGAGGAGAGTTTGTTGTTACCACAGGCTCTGGCTTCCGAGTGATCCTGTCCAGCTCCTCCTGAGCATTTGCCAACACTGTCTTTTGTCCTAAAAACAAAAAGGACACGGTTAAAGCAGTCAAGGGTTTCAACCAATGAGTACAAGTTTTCACCAAATCACTTTTGTATGACAATATGTTACTTATTTCTCATTACTTTCCCACATCCTCAAGACTGGCACAACACGGGGTATTGTCTGTGTGAAGACTGATAAATACCAAGGCTTGAGTAACTTGAAAGAGTTGAAATGCTGAATTCTACAGCAGCACAAAGAACAAAAATACCTGTGATATAGTTACAACAACTATCATTTTAAAACCAGCCACCCTTAGAATTTTCCATTAAAAAAACCCCCACACAATTCTATTATAAGCACTGACAGCAAAGACTTTATTTAAACCCAAGTTTTAACCACAAGGTATGTAGGACACCTCCTATAAAAAAATCATATTAGCTTGCACTTGTATTTTCTGTATTTTAATATTAGACTACAAACAGGAAGAATTCTTGTATCTGCAGACAATGTTTCCCTTAAAAAGGAGACATGAATTGCATATTCATGTAATATCTCCAAGCAGTCATTTCAAAGCAGTTTTTCAATTGGAAACAGACACTGAAGGATTCCATGGAAAGGCATTTCTTACATTTTTATATTAGACTCAAAACTTTTCAACAATTCCTTAACTGAACCATCAGCTTAGTTCTCTCATTCTGAAAATTATAAACCCACAGACAAATTCATCACTACAATTGGAGCAATATATCCTAATGTGTGGAGCATACAAGCATTTAAGATTAAAAAGCTGTATTTTTAGACAAGAAGTAGATTATATAACCATGTACAGCTTCCTTACATAGCCAAAGAATTTAACAAGCATCTGTTTTCCAGATCAAATGTGTGTGAAATATTAGGTGGATTTTTTCCAAGGTACATGCTGAAAACATTAAGAAGGCAAGATTTGACTGAGATTTAAGTGTTTTTTTCCAAAGTACAAAGACACAACCAAGTTAAAAGGTTACCTTTAATCACTGAGAAGGTTTTAGACCTAAGCACTAGTCATAAGCCACAGCACTCCTAAAAGCATCTATTCCAAGGAGGAGCATTTAAGCAAAATTTAAGAATTAGTACATTAACCATAACAGAACAAAATACAAATCACTTGGATGGAGATTAATGGTGCCTTGGAGTTAAAAAATCCTAAAACAGTAAAATCCATGCAAAATTCTTGCTTAAAGTAGCTCAAAACGACAAATTGGGGGAGTTTTTTGGATGCTGGATGGACTGGATCCTTCAGCCTCCAAGCTACCACAAAGCAGCTGTGTCCTGCAAATCCCTCAGTCTGGGCAGGACAAACATTGCCAGGTGCTCAGGGAGAAGTGGGATAACACCCTCTACCACCTCCCTCTCAAAGGGAAGGAATACAAGGAGCTGGGTTTAAGACATGACAAGTTTTCTCTCAGTTATCAGAGTGATCCTGGCTTTCAGTGTCCCTCTGGATTTGTCCAGGCTGGTAAAGGCCTGAGGCAGCCAGGTGTGTTCTGTCCCCCCTGTCAGACCCCCTTGTCTTTATCTACTGCACAGGAATAGAGGGGGAAGGCAACCTTAGCATGTGCAACAATCTTCTTGTGAACATAAATGAAAATGTTCTAAGTCTAGAAATCCATGTGAAACAAAATAATCCACCACAGACACCACCAGTTGAAGCCCTTTGAAATCAAAATGGTCTAGACATCAAAGAGAGAGTGCAGGAATATAAAGGCAAACAAGATGGTTGAGGAATTACAGAGCCTGAAAAACGGACACGACTCTGCAGCCTCTGCCCAGATGAGAGAGTTCTCTCAGGTAAGGATTAACAGAGGGAAAACCAATCCATCAGTGAGGCTGACCAGTGTGCTGAGCTCCACAGTGTGTCTCATCCTGTCACAGAATCCCAACATTTCAACCCCAGGATATTCACAGCTGTGAGAGAAACACACGATCCCTTTAAAGCTCAATATTTCTGTCATCAACCTTCTGAAAATGCAGGGCTCTTCTTACAGTTTAGACATTTAAAATACCTACCAAGACAGTTCTAGCACATTTACTCACATAGAGGGTGCTGCTGGAAATAAAAGCTTTCTCCAGGATATCTTCCTCAGCCCCTCCACAACAGAACAAGAAACGACCTCAAACTCACCGGGAGCTTTTCCAGTACAAGGTGACGAGCCCTGACCCTCTCAGGGAAGTTTACTCTTCCATTGATGGCACACAGGGTGTGAGCCCAGCAACTGACACGGAACAGACACATTCTCTCTGGAGCAAAAGCTCCCAAAGTCAGGGAATGAGCCTGAGCTCCCATCTCAATGCAGCCAAGAAAAGCCAACTGTGACCTTACGATCACTCAGGAGAAGAACTTCCAGCCACGGAAGGGAACTGTGCACCAGGCACTCCAGGGAGGCACATGTGGAGTGCTGCATCCAACAGTCTGACCACCCCTGGCCAAGGAAAGATAAGCCCAGGATGGGACTAATGAAGAAGAAACGTGTAGGGAAAACAACTTCTTGCAGAAGACCAGAAGATAACTTGGCTATTTGAACAAAAGCAAGACAGTTATAAAGGATGTGTGACTGCTGTCTCTAGATGTTTCAGGAGATAAATTACCGATTTAAATTAGAAGTTAATGCTGACACAAAGCAAAAAGAAGTTTAAAAAAGGGCACACAAAGCCATTTGTTATCTTTGAAAACTCCTGGAAGGCACATGATGTTCTAGAAGACTGAAAGAGGAAGGAGTAAAGCCCATGACAGACTAGTTAATTTTTACTGTAGTCATTTTTCCAGAAACTGCAATTAAGTTTTAGGTGCTTACAAACAGCCTTTCAGCACAACCATCAACAGGGATCTGTTACCAAGTTCTGCTAGGCCAGCCAAATTCCTTTCTAGGATAACAGGTCCTGTGGAGAAGGGAGAAGTGGCTCATATCACATCTCACATAGCCTTCAGATAAATAAACTATAAAGAAAACAGCCTTGATCTCAGAGAAAATAATCTATTCTAATTAATAACATTATCCATTAGTTATCCACAGGACTGGTAAATACTTTTATTATCTAGTATATTTTATTATTTTTATCTACCCTGTCCAGCTGTTGAAGATACCAGCTATGCAGCCAGGCAGCCTGAAGGGACAACAACGGATTGCAAATACAGGATTGGAGGAAACATTATTTATATAAACTCTGAAAGTGGTGCACAGTGATAGAATGTAAAACAATGATTAAGCAAACACACAACCCTTTGAAACACTCAAATAGTTTGATACAGACATGAAACCCCCTGCAAGGAGGCAGAAAATGTATCAAATTGAATTTTATAAATAATCCTGATCAGCACCACGGAGATGACAAAACCCAGAGAGAAGCACAGCGTGGAGCACAGATGAGGGCAAACAAGGCCCTGTCTGACACACCTCCCTCATCTCTGAGCACCAGAACAGGCCAGGGGAGCACAGCAAGGACTTGCAGAGCCAGAAAAATGTGTCCTGTACCAAAGTCACAGACAAAAGGAGAGCTTTAAAATGCAAAAATAAGAAATTAATACTGGAATAGGCTTCCTGGAGAGATGACATTGCAGCTTTTATTGCAGTTTGTTTGCTTCTTAATCACGAGTCAGGAACTCCTTAACTGATTTTGCTTCAGATAAAAAGCATGGATGAAATAATGCCTCAAATATATTTCTAATTCTATTTCCATAAAAGTTAATTAGACATTGTGGTCAGTAATAGCAACAGCAGACTGCATTTGATGAAGCAGGGGACACCTTCCAGTGTCTAAGACAAGAGGGAACTCCGGATTATGGAAGAATTAATGAAGCATAATATTGTTTTGTTATTCTCTTTAGAATAAATAAATTTAATAATGACAACATTTCAGAATTCATCAGGCTAAAACAAAACACACAAACCCCCCACCTGACTTGCTGCAAGTCAAATTCTGTCCATTTTTGAATGTCATATGCATTTCCCAATTAAAAAAAAAAAAACCGACAACTCCCAAACCATGGCTCTCCAAGAATATTTTCAGTTCCAACAGCCACGTCCAGCTGCTCTGACAGTCCCACCAGTCTGGCTGGCAGCAAACATTTTCCATTTCCAGTTCAGAATGTCTGGGCCTTACATTCTCCTCTCAGCAGGAGATTTTGGCATCACCACTAAACTTTACATGACTGCACAAGCCTGGGACCTATCAACGATTCAGTAGGGAAAGAAATCTGAAAGGAAAGCTCCTGAACACTCAGTGTGATGGGAATGCCAGTGCCCAAGAGAAACAGAGAAATAATCCAAGTGGCACATTC
Source organism: Pitta sordida (assembly GCA_013390025.1). Classification (NCBI taxonomy): domain Eukaryota; kingdom Metazoa; phylum Chordata; class Aves; order Passeriformes; family Pittidae; genus Pitta; species Pitta sordida. Next base: position 943,777 of record WEKX01017109.1, read on the forward strand.
CTAATCCCAGGTGGAACATGTACCAACAGCACTGAGGTCTCCACAGGTACCAGGGGATCTCACAGGTTTATTTATTTCACCTGGAGCAAATCTCTCATCCACTGCAGTCACAGGCACATACACAGAATAAATCCCCTTGATCAGTGTTATCAGCTGTGCTGAATCACAATAAAATACTAAATAATTAGTGAGAGAATAACACGTAAGTAATTCATTTCAACCTGAACTCTGGGGAGATTTGACAGCTCACTCCAGTCCAAACCCCCAAAAATGCATCTCCTTCAAACTACAGCAAAGTGTCAAGAAAGGAAAGAAACTCTAAAGTTGGAAAAGAAATGAGCACTTTCTGAATATCATCAAGACTCCAAAGCTCTTGATACCCCAGCAGCTCAACTGCACTTGAACAATCCAGGTCCCCCAAGCTAAAGAGAAGCCCTGGAGTTGTGAGGCTGCAGTAGTTTGGTTCTTTTTTAAAGCCTGCACATTTGGGCACCATCATCTGTCAAGGTCTGTCACCTGTGACACCCAGTTAGAGCACTGTGGGCCAAATGCAATACAATAAGCCCCCACGTATTCGCGATCCGCTATTTGTGAGCTTCAGTATTTGTGGTTGATTTTCCCGCGAGCTCTGCGACCTCAGTGCATGCCCAGAACGTACTGGGACCCCAGTTGGCTCGGCCCCCGGTCCCGCTGCTCGCGCTGCAAGCACAGCTGGCCCTGCCCCCACCCCCTTCCCCGCCGCTTGCAGGGCGAGCACAGCGGGCCCTGTCTGCTCACAAATGTGTAAATTGGTCCCAGCCAGGAGCCAGCACGGCGCACCCGGGATGCGTTCAGTGTAAATGTGTGGTTTTGCACGGCTGGAATTGTCCCCTGCCGGGCTACAAGATGGGGTGACGGGGCTGCCATTGTGTGTGTGCCATGGTCCGCGCCCACCACTCAGCCAGCTCTCGGCACCGGTCCCGCGCCTCAGTGCCCGGCACTCGCCCCTCGCCCGCCTCGGTGTAACACAGCCAGACAACTGAGACAAGCCCCGCTCTCAGGGCCATCCTCCACACCTTATATGGGGAGAGGGCGTGGCCATGGGCATGGCATACTCAACTACGTAGTGGGTTTGCTATCTTTGCGGATTTCACAACTCGCGGGAGGCGGACCAGACCCAACAGCCCGCGAGTAACGGAGGTTCACTGTATTCAAACCGTGCAAGGCAGGCTGCAGCAGCAAGGACAATACCTGATTTCTTGGCTGTACTTTGCACTCCTCCAGCACCAGGACTTCCAGGAGAGCCAGTCTTTTTGCTCAGGAGACTGTTAAAGAAACTAGCCAAGACACCTTCACTTGCAGCATTATCTAAATAAAAACAATAAAAACACAAATATATACACATATGTCACCCAGAACACTGATAACTGGTAAATGACAGCATTTATTTTTATTTACATACATGCAACTCCCTCACTAATCAAGGAAATAAACCTCTTATGAAAGAGTCTCTCCTTGCTCAGTTTAAAGACTCTGGTCCTTTGCACAGTTTAGCAAAGTCAGAGATGACTTAAAAGCTTTTCTGGAATGATAGGGGGTTGTTACTAAATCTTAATTTAAGTATTTATATGGTTTGGGGTTTTTTTACAAATGTAGAAGCCAAGAACAGGAATGTGGATGTGCAATTCAAAGACTGCTAAGCCCATTAACAAACTGCACAGACATTCAGTGCCTTTCACACCACAGTGTTTTCCCTAAATCAGAACTTGGCAGTAAAGCAAGATGTGCATTTTACTCCCTGTAAGTGAGGTATTGCACCACAGTCACAGAAATGACAAGAAAAGAAATCAAACCTAATTTATCCTATAAATTCATTTGCTGTTCAACTAGGTATACCCTTAGTGAATAAATACCCAAATCATTCTACTAATCTTTTCTTTTTTAAGGGAAGTAACACATGCTAAACCAGTAAAATGCTTATTCATACTTTTAATATTTGGATCTGGTTTCTTAACTGATGTTATTGGTGAGGCACTGGGGACATTGGTGGGACCAGCTCTGCCTTGAGTTCTCGGGGATCCTGCAGGGCCTCTGGCAGGAGATTCCTTCAAAAAAGTCCAGATCACACAAGTTAGAGAAAAATGGCAATGAATCAGTTACATAATGCAAATGGAACATTCCATCAAATGTATTTGTATATCAAACTTGTATTAGCACTGGAGTGCTGCTCACTGCAGAGAAAACAAACACCCAAAACACCAGTTATTTTGGGGATAAGCCTCACTAAAAGGCTGAATCACTGTAGGAATTTTTCAGTTCAATAACCACCAGGTATTTCTATATTTCCACAGTGAAGTAACTTCTAAGCAAAATTTTAAAATATTGCCTTACTATTCCTTTACTTTATGCAGTTTGAGGAGATCATGTGGGTTACATTTAAATTTAAAAAATTAACTTCTACGATCAGATTCAATCCCTTTTCCCCAGAAGGAAACAAAACACCTCCTACTCTTTTTCTTGGATCTACTCACTGATGCTCTTGTAGGCGTTGCCGGCTGTTTGGCAAGGAATGACTGCAAAAACAACACAGGAAGAGTATTAAATACACTTCAGAACATAGAAAGGAATAAAATACAGTGAAGCTGACTAACCATTAATTTATTTGATTATTTTTTCCTGGTATTTATTGGATTCCTTTTTGACATTTATATACTTCCCAAGTCTGAGCTACAATGAGTAAATAATGTTCAGTGCAGAGCCACAGACACCCAGGTCTGTCACCTCCAGGACATTTATAATCAACTGTACAGGAAAGGATTAGGAAGTTTTTTAAACAATAGAGCACAAAGAAAATTACAAGTTCCAGCACAGCCAAATTTAACACCTTAAAGTCTTTCAAGCCTCCGTCCCTAAAAAAACTGCAATGCTCACATGTAAGGTTTTCAAAGTATTTATGTATTTTATTTGGCCCCCTTTGACATGGAAACTCTTTCTGTGCTCAGTCTATCTTCCTTTCAACTTCCCAAGATAAGTGACCGTATTTCCTACTTATATTTGGTGAAATAAAGCCTTATTTCACAATTACACCTGAATCTGCAAAGCTGAAAAACAGCTACTTGTGATTTCCCAGTTAACAGGGAGCTCAGTGAGGGATGAAAAACTGAATGCAATACCCACGGAGAGCTTTCAGGGAAATCTCATTCTCATTCTCCCATTCTTACCTGCTGCTTCATAAGAAACACTTGCTCATCTTCTGCTGCCAGCTCTTTATCGTGGACTAACTGTGGAACAAAACATTTTGGTATTAGAAGTAAAAACTGAAATTATGATTTGCTGATCAAAAGGGAAGAGATAGAAGCAGATCTCTAAGACTTAATTTTTTTAAATTTTTTTAAGCAGTCCTTTCATATTTAGAATAACAACACTAAAGAAATTGTCATTAAAAAAACACTGTGAGATAAAAAATTTTGGAGCAGACCAACATTGCTGCTGTGGGTGCTGTCCCAGAAAGATGAGCACTTGGGAAACAGCCACATTTGAAGTTTAGATATCAATCTTATCATAGTATCTTCAAAAACCTGAAATTACCTTGCTTTGCTTTCAAAGGGTAATCTCTGCCATGTGTGTACAGATGGAAATTTGCTGAAGTATTTTCAATTTTCTAAAAGTGTTTCTACCCCACAAATGCAAAAATGGTATCATTTAACATATAATATTTCTGGACTGCCTTTCATTCAATAAGGTGAATGGTTTCTGTGTTTAGATACTGAAATCTGAGGTTTCATAGATTTTGATTTTTTAAAAAAAATTTGCATTTGTATTTAGAGTTCTTTAATATTAGCAGTCATTCAAGCAAATATTTGCACTTATTTGTTGAGGGAAGGGAAGAGTTCCCCCCTTTTTACCTTTCTTACAGGAGGTTTTACAATGAAGTCCTCATATGCATCTTCTGGTTTTACTGTTGTGAAGTTTTCATGTAAAATGGCAATTTTCTTCTCATTGTCCCAACCAGCAGGTCTATAAAAAAGAGGAAAGCTTTGCCTTCTCAGTCCCAAAAGCCTCTTTTACAGAGATCATTTATTTACTGCCTTCTACTTAAATAACGCAATATTCTTAGAGGTCAGTCCTAATTCTCAGCTAAATTCCAGAGATACAATGCTTTGAGGAAGTATGCACTAAATGATTATTTTTCAACTGGGGATTTCACAAGACTCACATATTGAAGCTTCTGAACAACACAAAGCATTTAGGTTATTTTTCTGTACATGTCACATGAAGTGCAGTGCTTAAGGAAACTGAAGTCATGGTGTTTGCACAAGTGACTCACATAAAAACTGCATCCTTTTCTACCACTAAGGCAGGTGTGGTAAACTGGAAACCATATGTTTTATGTACAATGTACTTATACAACAGGTCAAGGTTCTTTTCCTCCTTAACTGATGTATAAATCAAGGCAGCCCCATCTGAGGATCTATTTAAGGAAAATTACGTAGGATCTAGTTAATAATCACAGTAAGAATTTCAAAACAGGAGTTAATAGACACGTAACTACTAGACTCAGTTTTGAGAAGTAGTCCAAAGCAAAACCTGGAGCCATTCAGTATCCAGGGAGAGGAAGGGGGTACAACAGGACAAGACTGATGACACTTTTGACATACACAAAATGTATCCACCCACACAGGCACTTCACTTGGAAAAAGCCAAAAACTCAACAGAGAGCTGAGATCTCAGAGGTGTGTTAAAACTTCTAATTATCAGGGAAAAACCAAGAAAAATCATCTCACAAATTGTAAAGGAACAAAAGCTGCAAATCCCATGCACAACTGAAAAATGACAAGAAGTTTTATACATATCTCAGCATTTTTAAAACAGCAAATGCTACACAGCAACCTTGAAGTGCCACTTCTTGGATTAAATGTATGTGCAATTCAATATTCCAACATCTTTTCTTGCTTCAGGAAAGGATACACTGTAAGCAGAATCTCCGGATGTGTGACTGGATGAAGTCAAAGTGCTCTTCCCTGTAATCGTGCTCCTTCTCTAGGACACTCACTGCATCACACTGGAAAAAGGGAGGAAATCCCATTCACTTCATGCCACAACATCTTAATGTCACACATCCCATGTACTCTGAGCCTTTGGTTTTAAAATGCCACCAACAAATCAAAAGCTGAAGTCATTAACATATAATTGATAAGGTTGTTACCCCATGAGAGTAAAAGCTGACACTGATGGCAGAAGCTCTTGTAAAATAATGCCTTTACTATTAACGCAGAATTCATTTTGCATGTCTGCAGAAAGCATGACCTCTAAAAGAAAAGTAATTCAACTTTTGCACAGTAGCAAAGAGAAGTGGAAACTCACTTTTGTACAGACCACGAGCACAGGAATGCCCAGGTTGTGGGTCAGCACATTTTCTCCAAGGGGCAAAGAAACGTGTTCATCCTCCTGGCCAGAGGAAGGGCCTCTCCTCTGTGGGGATCCCTGGTAGCCTTCTTCAGGTTCTACATACTCCTGAAACTCCTTTATAACTAGGAAGAGAGAGACATTCTTAAGGCACAACAAAGGAATGAGCTCTTTTTAAAGCACAATTGATCTATGACTAACTATAAATCTCTACCTTTTTTTATTTTCACACTACTAGAGAACCGAATTCAAGTTAAGTCTTTTTACCCCTTCAAACATTTTTCCATCAAAACTTACAGCAAACTAAATCAGGTGGAATTTGGAGCCCTTACAAATAATCAAAATGAGCTGCAAAAGCTGTAATATGCACAAATGCACATTCCTCAATGTTTCTGTATAAGGGAGTTGAGAACAGGAAATGTAAATGCAGTTTAGCAACCCAGCCTGTAATCAGTTCAATTTGTACCTGCTTGGCCAGAAAATGTGATAAAATGTAAATGTACTCAGAAAACACCAATCTGATACAGCCACTTTTTCTTCTAAATTATTACTAATTTTTGTTGTAGGCATTTAATGCTAGAAATATAAAACTCAGAGCATAAACATAGACCTTAGGGCATCTATGTGTTACCTCAGAGACTCAGTTGTATTCTGAAAAACTACAGTGGGGTCCAGGGAAAACCAAATGCTTTCTGTGTTTTCCATGTTTGCATTTTATGGCAACAATGGGTATTCCAATAGTACTGAATGCTCTCAAATACTGAAGAACCTAAGGAGTAGTATTAGCACAGTTTTGGAAATGCACTGTGACCCCTCACAATATAGACCATGAGGCTTCCAATACCAATTCAATATATGCCAGTGTCCAAGGAAATACAAACCAAGGGAATGCAGCTGCTTGCCAAGGTGGGGAGGCAGTGCCTTCTGGTGGAGAGGGAACAGCACTGCTCCTGCTCCCAGGGATGCCCTCCTCCAGGACTGTTCCAGTCAGCAAATCAGAATTCCACCAAACATCCTGCACATTCCATGTGTGTACTGGCTGACACCAAAACCAAATTAATTCCAGTGCATTTAACTAGAAAAGGATTTTTAAAGTGCTTATTTACTTTTGACTGTACTGTATTACTCAGACTCTCCCTAACTCAGCATAGGAAAAAAACCATTGAAGACAAATGTAGTTTGAAAAAAAACCATTTCCATCTCTCAGTGGTTCAGATAAGCCCCTCTGACTTAATCACATGTAAAAAATATTTGCCAATACTTCTCTCAGTTTACCACAGCAGTATAATCAGACAATGTTGATTTCCTAGGTTTTGTTCATATCAAAGCAGAAACATCTTTTATTTCCCATATTTGAAGAGATTTGTGCTACTCAGTATCTGAGGAAAGAAAAGCCTTCCCTGAGAACAGTAAGAGTCGACAATATAAAACAAATTCCAGACACCCCAAGAATTTTACTAATATAAACAAGAGTAAATGCAACAGAAACTTCCAAAGTTTGACTGAACGTCCTCCTGGATTTCTGAACGGCAATGATGACCACAACCCCAGAGAGCCAAGATCCCCAACTCTCCCCAGAGCACCAACCAGCACCATCACAGACCAGTCCTCCACAAGGCTGGACCTCACTCTGCCTGATCCACCCATGGAGGAGAAAAAACTTGCCTGTGGAGTGGATTGTTATTAGTGCACATGGTGTGGCATTGGTCCCTGAGCAGAGACTGGGAACTGCTACAGAAAACACTCAGCTTTGGTATCCAGGGGCATCTGCTGAACCAGTAACTACAGTGAATCCCCGCTGCATCGCGACCTCTCCTTCACAACCTCGCCCATTTGCGAAGCAACTTTTTCGCAGTCCGGCTTCCGGGGTCCGCAAGGTTCCCCAGAGCACACATGCTCCGTGCCTCTGCTTTGNCAGCAGCCCGGAAAAGCCAACAGATTCTCGGGGCGGGGGGTGGGGAGGGGTGTCTCCTGAGTCAGAGGGGGCTCAGAAACGGTTCCCTTTGCCCCCTGTGTTGACAGTCCGAGGGGAGAAACAGAAAATTGTCCGGAGCGCTCCAGAGTGGTGGGGGTGGAGCCATGGGCATGGCCTGCATGCATATTAACGACTTGCACTTCTTTGCGAGTTTAGCGTTTCGCAAGGGCCATGGCCTGTCCCGTTCTTCACAAAGGACGGGGTACAACTGTACTGTGTGCAAAGAAGGTAAAAGCCACAGTAAGAACCACTGACTGCTGCACCTTGAGACAGAGAAACAACTGACTCAGAAACAAGTGTCAGTGCCTGCTAGCAACAGGCTCTTCAACACTTAAACACTCATCCAACCCCCATTCCCATTCCAAATCTGGGCTTGTTCAATCCAGAGAAACCTGTCCCTGAAGTGCTGTGGAACCAGCCCCACTGTATTAAGCAGCTCACTGCAGTTACAACATTCCTCTAACACACAACAGTTTAGTATTCTTTCCTTTCTTCCCACAGCTATTTCCCACTTGATCTCCACTCTCCAGCTTTTTACTGGACACAAAGCTCCTTGTGTGCCCAAGCAGCTCATACAATCTTTTTTCCCACGAGTGTGTTCTCCTCCACGTAATTCATATTAAGTACGAGAAAGTGGCTTTGGTTTAAAGTTTTTGAGCAGGAAATACATATTAAGATGATGCACATCAAACAGGAAGCCAGCAAAGCAACTGTTCATCTGACAAATCAGTAATAACCTGCTGCCCACCAGGGATGACCAGAAAGGGCCTGTCCCACTGGATAAATCATCTCCAGGTGATGGTGTGCCATTAAAACCACACTGATTTATCTATCCAACAGATACTTGGGGCTGATCTGGGTAAAAGGCCTTTTATTTAAGTTTTGCACTCAACACAGCAAGTTTCCAGTGAATTCTGTTCTCCTGTCACTGTTGTGACTCCAACAGGAACAGCAGCATCACCCAGGCCATGCAATGAGTGGAGGCACCCCCAGGAAGCATCCACAGTTATCCTTAGGTTTGATTGTTCCAGTCAGGAGATGCTCAGGCCTGGAGCACGGCTCATCTGCAAACACAACTCACCAAACCAGGGAGATCCCAAAGGCCCTCAATAGCAGAGAAAAATGCAGAGTGCTTTCCCGAGACAATCATCCCAGACTTACACTCTATTTAGTTTCACAATAAATTCATGCAACTTTTAGGTTTCTTGTGCCCTATCTTTACTGATCACAAATTTTAGTATTGTGAAAAGAATTCCCAGACAAACTCAGTTTCTTTTATCTTTGTTTAAGAATTCTTTCAGCCGTAGGTCAGATCAAAAAAAGAAAAGCAGACAATCTGAAACCAATTCAGTTTCAGAGGGACAGTATTTAATTTTCAGAAAAATGTTATTGTATTTCAATTCTTTAGCTTTAAACACTCAGAGGACATCAGTATAATTGCTATTTTGCCAAGGTATCTCCTTTCTGCAGCACTTGATTCTTGACAGATGTCTTTTCTGCTTTGCTGTCTTCAACAGGGAGGCATCTTCCCTGAATTAACTATTCAAATATATGTTATTTAAACACTGATTTATCATAACTGAACTAGAATTCAATTAGAACATTTGACATTACGTATGTGAATTCACATGAGCCAAGCTTTTAGCAGGGAATTTCCAGAGCAGCCCAGCGACAGGAATGAGGGCAGACAGTGCTCTTGGTATAGTCAGTTCAGTCTCTCCCAAGGCAGCCTGTTGATTCCACGTGTGTCCTGCTCCCATTCTGGAAGCTCTCTGGCTCAGAAGGGAAATTCCTCGTACACCAGATGCAGCCCAGGCTGATCTACCCAGGAAAGCCAGGAGCCAGGACCTCAACCAGCAAACTCAGGAGCCAAGGCTGGGTGGGGAACCAAACCCTGACAGCAAAGACAAGCAGGGCAAAGTCCAACTCCATGGCAATGGTGAGCAGACCAAAGGATTTCTGGGAGCTCTTCCCATCTGAGCAACGGAGAAAGAACAACCCAGCAGCACTCTGGCATAATACTAGAGTGCTTCCCCAGGGTCAACCAGAACTGCTGGTTACTGGTACCAGCAGCAGCCAGGGAAAGCCCTGTGGCCACTCAGCTCAGGCCAAATGGGATGGAGGGGCAGGAGTAAGGGAATACGGCTCTGGAAGCTGAAGTCCAAGAGCACATCCATCCACGTGGTGTGATGGTGCAGGGTGGTGTCACTGCAGTGGATCCAGCACTCCCCATCCCTCCACACTCTGACTGCCTGCTCTGCATGTGTACTGCACTAGGCTGCTTTTCACATACTTGGACCATGGCAACACACCCACTCTCCGTGCTGTGAGTAGCAGCTGCCACTGCCACAGTGTCCTGTGCCCTGCCAAAGCATTGCCACTGTTGTATCTCAGAAAAGTGCCTTTCCATTTCCCATGCCCAAAAAAACCTCTCACACACATAAAAAATCCAAACTTTTTCCCTTAAAAACTGTCCTATTTTACTTTATTTTTTTAATAGAACCTGATGATTAGGTGGTTCCAATCATTGAGTTTAATCTCTGGCTTGCAAGCCAGAAAGGGTATCAGCTATACAAATACACCCGAAGATCCACAGACCAGAGAGATCCCACTGCTCTCCAGAGGGAACCTCAGGGAGCTACTGAACAGTATTTGCAAGGTTTATACAGTCCAGCCTGGGAAAAATCACCAATCAGCAAGGATCAGTCTGAATCTGCAGTTCACCTGACAAAAAGCAGGTGTTCCTAAGGTCTTTAACACCGAAGAAATTTATTTTGGAACAATTCAATATGAAAACAGTAAAAAAAAAGAACCTCTGAAGAAACATTCAAAAGTATTTTGGGGGAAAAAGAGAAGCTGCAGGAAGCAATACTGCAACAGTGAGGGCCAGATTCTTTCCTGCCACAAAAGAAGGTTAACTTATACAACATTCCTGAAGTCACAGGGTAGGAATGGCTGGAGGGAGAGACAATTAGCTGTCCCAGGATCACAGTCTGAGACCAGAGAAAACAAGGGCAGAGACCTTTTGGAAGACAAGCACAATATAGGAATGGGACCTGGCTTAGACAGCACAGGAAGGCAAACACCTCACTTCATCAATTTTGTCATCCTATTTTAAAAAGTGAATCTGTTCTTTTATGAAGTTACTATTTATAAATTGCCCTTTTTAAAAATCAACATAACCTAATTATTGCTTGGGTTTTAAACCAATAACTCACCTGATGTTTTGTTAGCAGAGTGAAACTGGAAGAGTTGTTTTAACAGAGTCAATTTGAATTAAGAGTTGCAATCACAACTTCAAAGTCATTCTTATCCAACCCATTCCAAAACACTCATCCAAAGAAATCTATCATTACAAAAGGAAGTTGTAAGAGCTAATTAAAGAAAGAACCAGACTGGATGAATGCCAAGACTCACACTTCTGCTCCATGTGTCTCATCTCTTCTGGAGGAATCTTCATCTTATCGATGTGTTCCTGCAGGACACTGGCCCATTTCTGTAGAGACTCCATAACAGTCCAAGGTCTCGACATGTCTGCGACAAACACCACCAGGGTGTCCTGCAGGGACTCTGCACAAACTGCAAACTTCAACAGCCCTTTGTGGTACAAGTCTCCATCCAGGATCCAAACGTTACAGCGAGTGTGATCTGAAAGGAAAAGGCACAGTTGGAACTCGACAGATGCCAGTGTCTTGCTTTGCTAGTCTAGGACTAAACATCAGTGTTCAGTGAAGGCCCAGCCACCAGCAGCCTGTTGGTTTTAACACAGCTTCACATGGAAGTGCCTCTATTACTCAGCAAAGGCTTTCATTTCTTGGGTCAGAATATTTTCTTTGCAAAAAATAACTGCTGTTCTTGGGCTTTTGCTCTGTACAGCTGACACCAGTTTTTAAACACTGCACAACAGTCCAGTTGAACGCACACATTCCCAGTGAAACCACAGCCTGTGTGGTACGTGTGCAAGTGGGACCTGCCCCAGGTCAGCAGGAGCCCTGCCTGAGGTGTCCCTCAGACACATGAGCTGCTTTGCCCCCTGAAGACTCTCACAGCAGAAATAAGCTGCAAACAAGATCCAAGCAATAAGCAGCTTAAGTTTCTAGCACAGGAGTGGGAGGAGCAAATACAGGATAAACCTACAACCTACCCAGCAAGGTTGTGCTCCCTGCTCTTAATTTACACTGACTTAACACTGGCTACTACTGCAGGATGAGCACCAGAGAACTGCTCTGGTATTTCAGCTTCTGTGCTTTCATAGTGGCTGCACACTTTTTGCGGAATGCAAGGCAGGGTGGGGGGATGAGCTGGGACAGACACGCCAATCCTTGACAAGAACACAAACACTGGAAAGAGATTTTTCATGGAGGAACGAAGTATCAGGTGCTGTGAACAACAATTTCTGTCCAAATTCAAAAAAGAAAACAGAAAAATTAATTACATCATCCTTAGAACTTCCTACTGAAAAGGAACATTGTTTCTATCTTCTACATTCTTCCTAGTACTTCTTCCCAAGTATTCCCTACTCTACTCCAGCTATCCAGAGGAAACAGCAAGTCTCTCCTGCACTACACCCAAGGTGTGTGAAGTCTTGAACAGACAGATCTGCAAATCAGTCACTGCAGAAACCAGATTTTCAAAACAGCTACTGAGCTCCATGATTCTGCTGTCTCACTGCGCTTTCCTGTCCTGAATCTTTCAACTTCAAATATAAACCCAGTTACTGGGGCTTTCATAACTTTATTCCAGGAAGGAATCCATCAGGATCCTTCCTGGCTCCAAAAAAAAGCTTGACTAAGAAATCTGGAAGGAGAAACAATTCCAGACAAACACACCACCCTTTGAAGCAGGTCTTGGGCAAAACTACTGAGCAGCCAAGTTACACACAGCCCACATGGCGATGCAGCATGTCCCTTTGTTGTGCTCCTACTCCAGTCCTTCTGAGCTGCCCTGGGACATTCCAACCTCAGCCATCACAGAGGCCACAGACACACCCGGAACTCCCCGGTGATGATGCTTCCCTCAGACCCCCTTCACAAACAGTGCATGATGCTCACTGTGCATCCCAGAAAGGCACCTTTGCATGCTCAGCATTGCTCCCCCTCCCTCCAGGACACACCTCACCAGTATCCCACGGGATTCTCACAGCACTGGATGTTTGAATCTAAAGCTGGCAAAGACCTCTGAGGACAAAGGGAAGGCCTGGGAAAAGTCTGGAAAGCAGAAAGCAATGCAGGGCATTTACCCGAGGAGCTCATTCACCCATTTCCTATCACACACCAGCAAATGAAACATCTGTGCAGGACTCTGTTCCACTCTGCATTCTAGAAACATCCTCTGGACATTCCCAACAGAAGAACCTCCCAGGGAACAAACACCTCGTGAGCCTCCTATGAGCTAAAAGCTATTAATAGCCATGGGCTGTCTCTGTGCACAACTGTCTCCTCGGAGCATGAATGAAACTTTTCAAAACCCAACTGAGTCCACCTGTAGGTCAGGACAGTTTACAGCTCTCCCCAGCACCTGGATGGATTTTCCTGTGGGAAGTGCTGTGGACGCAAAAGAGACTTGCACACCCTGACAAGGAGAAACAATTACTAAATATCCCACCTCACTGCTTCAAAGTCACTTTTTAAAGCAAATATCTAAGGCTTGCTAAATGCCTTTGTCCTCCTAAAGGATTTCATTTTTGCTCAACACCTGGAATGCAGCCTGGACCTGGAATACAGGAACTATCACTCCAATGAAATCAATCTGCCAGGAAGACTGGAAGCCTCTCACTCACACTAAAATACACGTTAACACAAAAATTAACATTGTATGAAAAGGAAAGGTTGTGTTCCTTTCTTACAGAAAGAGGTGTGTCTTGTGACTGACATTTGCTAAAATATAAAACACATTTCAAAGCACAGCACTGGCTGCTCACAGTTTGGCAAGGGCTGGAAGGCAAATTCAGCTGTGTCACCACCACATCAAGCTCCTACTTAGTCATGAGTGTCAACTGAGCCCTTCACAGGAGACACCAAAACACAGCCAACCATTACCAGATCCTGTGGGAAAAGCAGGTGCTGCTTATTTCTGCTAAAATACATTTCCAGATCCTGTCAATATTGCATTATCCCTTTAGTCATGAAAGAGATTTGCCAGCTTTGATGAATTTTATTGCAGAGGGTTGATTGTGTAAACTGTAAAGGTACAATGAGATACCCCCTGCCAAAGCTGTGAAGAGAAACAAAAAAGAAGACGACTTTCCAGAAAACCACTTCAAAGATGCTGACAAAAGCAGACAATTTTCCCATTAGAAATCGGTGTAGCAGCAAGGCCGGGCTCAATCCTGAACAACCAGTTCAACTGGAATATGTTTATGATATGACTGAGGCCAGTCCAAACCTGAGGCAAATCCCAAGAGTACCTGATTTTGTTACAACAAAGAATGTCACAAGAGGAGGGCACAGCCAGGACAGCTGAGTTGTTTCTGAGGCAGCTCAGAAAGTTCTGTAGTGTTTGGAATTGCCAGCTCACCCACAGGATCCATCCAAAGCCGGTCCATGACTCTGTTCTGCTGTACATCCTCACTGGAACTTACCCTGTCACTGCAAGAGACTGAAAGCTCCTCTACAAATGGCAGAAAATGAAGAAAATTATGCAGAGCTTCTCTTCTACCTCCTACGAGTTCAGATTCTCAGTTCTCAAAAGCAGAATAACCACCACAAAACATTTGCTCATCACAAGGAAAGGCAAAAATGCAAAAACTGGTCACCCTTCCTCAGAAATTCCATTAAATTTCATTCTCAGGCCTGAGCTCCAAGGTCAGTTAATATTCCAAGTTAAATTCCCAGCCAGTGCTGCAAGTGCTTCCATCCGGATGCCCTGCCCTGCCAGGGATGCTCCAGGGATAATGTACCTGGCAATTCAGGAGAATCCTCTCCCTCTCAGGATTGCATCTCAGAAATCTCCAAACCTCTTCTTGAGCAAATGCCTTAGTCTAGGCAGAATTTGGGATCTCACCCCAGGAAAGACTTTTCAGGCAGAGACTCAGCAGCAGATTTAGACTCCAAGTCACCCTGAGCCCTGGGGACCAAAGCCCTGCCTGTGACACTGACCCAGGAGCCCCTGACAGCCCTGGGCCAGCTGGACTCCACTACAGTGGCCACAGACCAGCGCGGGACAGGCAAAACCAGCAAGTGTGGCAGGAGCCACAAGGGTCTTTCTTAACTTTCTGTTATGGTTTAGGGGTTTTTTCTGCTGCTCTGGTAGCGAGGGGGTTAACAGCTCAGCTCTTGCCTGAGCTGTCCGTGCTGCCATGGCCTTCAAAGTTAGAGATAAAGGTAGGCGTCTCTGCAGAATAACATACTTGGGAGAGAAGAAAAAAAAGTTCAGTAGTAAGATGTAGCGTGCCAGCTCAGACCCTGCGTCGGGAGGCTGAGAGATTTGAAGGCCCCCAGGCCCAACGAGAGAAGGGGTAGAGATGTTCTTCCAGGCATCCCGCTGCTGTTTGTGAATTGGACTGACCATGGTGAAAACCTATGGACCAAAGAGAGAGAACCAGGACCGCAGAATCCGTCTAAGCATTAAGACTGAAGATGGAGAGGTAAAAAAGCTGGACAAACTGCTGAGGGTTTTGAAGCCCCGAAACAGAAGCCT
>WEKX01017109.1:962158-979143 GCA_013390025.1 Pitta sordida
CGCCTGGGGCCCACAGCTCCCCCTGGCGGCGGCGGCTGCGCAGCGCAGGGACCCGAAACTCCCGGGAGCGGAAACCGCCGGTACCTTCAGCCCCCGGTACCTGCCCCTGCACCCGGTACCTCCAGCCCCGATACCTCCAGCCCCCGGTACCTCCAGCCCCGATACCTCCGGCCCCGGTACCTCCAGCCCCGGTACCTCCNACCTCCAGCCCCGGGTACCTCCAGCCCCGATACCTCCAGCCCCCGGTACCTCCAGCCCCGATACCTCCGGCCCCGGTACCTCTGGCCCCCGGTACCTCCAGCCCCGGTACCTCCAGCCCCCGGTACCTCCAGCCCCGGTACCTCCAGCCCCGGGTACCTTCAGCCCCCGGTTACTGCCCCTGCAGCTCAGAACCTGCCCCCGCCGGGCCGGGGGCTCTGCTGTCACCGAGATGTCCCTGTGCCGGTCCCTATCCCCTATCCCGGCTCAGTCCGTCAGTCGCTGCCAGTCCCGGTGTAAATGATGCCGGACCTTACAGCGGGAGGAATTCCCTGCCCCGTGCCTGTCCCAGCTCTCGGCGCTTTACAAACACATTTCCCGTCCCTTCAGCTCCTCCAGACCCGAAACGCTGCCCTGTTGGCTCCGCAGCCAAACGCGACACTCACTTTCCCCCGGGAATCCAACGTCCCTGGTGCCCCCGGGTGTGGATTTCCGGGCACTTGTGCAAGAAAAGGACTAAGATCGGGGCTGTGCAGTGACTCCAAAGGAGAGCCAAGGCCTGCCCAGGCTCACAGCCCGGGTGTGTGATGCTCCTCAGATCCCGCCGGGATGTTCCAGGGAGCAGCTGAAGCACCAGGAGGGGCTGCCCAGAGAGAGCCCGGGAATTTCATCCTCGCAGATTTCCAGAGCTTGGCAAGGCACTGGGTACCCTGACTGATTTGGAACTAGCCCTGCTCCAAGGAGGACATTGCATTATGGACTTACAGGGCCTTCCCAGCTCAAATCCCACCTATAATTAGGAACACTGGTAGTATGGGATGTTCTGACCCTGTATCAAGTAAAGATTTACGTCTTTTACATACATTTTACGCCAGAGTAATACGGATTATTAACACACATTCAGTCAACATAAGAAGTAGCAGCTTGCCTAGAGTGGCTTTGAGCCCATGGAACAATATGGAATGTGTGAGGGACACCCCTGTCCCTGGTGTGCCCCCCAGCCCCTTTTGGCTCACACTGGTCACACCAACATTTAACTTCACTCCTGGCAAAGCTCCACTCAGAGACATCTTTTACGTGAATATTTTAATAATACAAAACCCAAGTTGCAACAGCTGAAAGAAGATGCATTTATTGCATCATTGGCACCATCTTTCTGCAAATCTCTCAGGCTTTTGGTTACCTTGCTTGTTTCCAAGCCTTTAAGGTACATCACAAAAACCTGGTGCTAATAGGAGAACCAAACTTTTTCCATAATAATTTAACTATCAGCTCATCAGTCCTTCATCAGAACAGGGGAAAACAAAAATGAAATTCCCAGGCTGTCACTGACAAACCAAGCAGTTTAACCAGTGTCTTCTGTCACGGGTACATTTTTCTGCACTCACAGCATATTAAACACATGACAAAATATTTCACCTGCTTTAAGCATTTCACTTATTAAGAGGAAACAAATTAAGACACAACAACATTAACACTTACTAGTCTGGGATGTAAAATATTCATTTTTAGCAATGCAGCTTTTTCCTGCCAAGGGTTTAAAACAAGCTATGAAAAATTAAATCAGAAGTTACATGTATCAAATGTTCAAGAAGGTTAAATCAAGTTTAAAAGAAATTTTACTGATGAGCATTTGGTTGCCTATGTTAGCATTGTATCAAAGAAAGTGTCAAATTAGGGTGAATTAAATCTGCAGTTTTCACTGAAAAACATGAGTCCAAGCCACTGTGAACTCTCCAGGGGCTCATGTTGTTCTGGCAACACTTCACTGCTATAAAGGCTGTTCTTCAACATTCTGCAACAAAATCCAGAGTACCCTGGGACAATGTTATTGATGATCTTTGGAGGCTTTTTGCATCTATAAAAGGGAGATAAAAGAGAAAATATCAAAACAGCTGCACAATTATAGAACACCTTATAGGAGACAAAGGTTTGGTACTTAACCACTGCCATGGATCCAGAGCAGGGCACCAGTGCTCCCTTTCCATCCCCCATCCCTGTGTGAGGGATTAACCACTGGGAAACTGCCCAGGAATCACAACGCAGTGTCAGGAAAGAGGCTGAACAGAGGAAACAGGAACTTCTGATAAACACAGGGAGTCCTTAACTGACACTCATTCTCTTTGTACCAGGTGGCACTGGCAGGTTCAACATCTCTCTGGTATTTTCCTGCTTTGGTTCCCTCACTCCAAGCACAAGCCTTGAGGGAATTACACTGCAGACCATTCCCATGGGTCATGCCCAGAACTGACCTGGCACAAAGCACAGTCCCAAACTCTTTCAAATTCTTTCAGCTGCAAATTCTCAAAGCCTGTTTGTTTTATCCCAAGTCAGTTCAGGGGCAAATGATGGAAACTGAGCTCCCAGCACTTAGGATCAGCAGAACATGAAATTGTGACTACCTGCTTCTGTAACCTGTAGTACTTCTTGGAGAGATCAACACTCGTCCGGCCTTTCTGAAATGGGTGAGACCACAAAATTAAATTCCAGTGATTACCCATTTCCTTAACTCCTTTCAAAAGACAGTTAATTTCTTCAGCTGTGAAATCTTTTCGGGTTCTTCTCTTCTTCAAGGTCCTTGTGTTCATGCCCAAGGGACGTGTTTCGTTGCTCTGCAAATATTTATTTAGGTGTAATTAAAAATTATGCCAATTAAAATAGTATTTTGCAAGTGGAACCAATTTATTCCTGGAAACACAACCTTAAATAACTGTAGAGAAATAATCAGTCAAGGCAACAAAGGTTCTTCAAGGTTTCTTTGCTGTCACCCACTTACTGAAATCCACTATTTTTCTGTGATCTTCACCTTTGTTCCTGTTGTACCTACACAGTTCATACCTTTCGTAGGTTTATTCCTTTAGGTTCCTGCTATTTCTACACTGTGCAAATTTTCATCAGTACAGGAAAAATCCTACCTCCATATCCATTACTCAGAGAAGCCTGGCAGCTGGAAACTGCTTAACTCAGGGATAAATCAGTATGACTGGAGTAGAACCAGCAGAGGAATATCTCTTTATGAAGGTTCACTTTGCTCCTGGGCTCCTGTTAAAAGTGACTTCAAGAGCAATGCTGCAATTCCCAGTGCTTTTACTGGGACACTTACACATATGTGAGTGTGAGATCAGGTTTAAATACCTCACCTCATCTTTGCCAAGTGAATGTGTGGAATTCTCCTTGAAGTGCTGACATTTCTGGGTGCACTCTTTGACTCTCTGTCTCCCCAAATCAGCACCTTGGATGTTTTGTAAAGCTGTGCAATGTGAACAAGGAGGCTCTTAGTTACTTTAAACTCACTGAAATCTACTGTAAAACTGAAAATTGTGCTTGAAGTGCATTCCTTCTGACAAACCTGAACATGGCAATGTTGATTTATTAGTAATCACTCATGCTCCTTACATCTTTTCCTCATAATTGACAGTAACATATTGGGATTATTTATGCATTGGAAGCAACTAGAAAGTGATAGTATTACTGATGTCTGAGCTCAGTCCTCAGTCAGTTTGCTGAAGTTCTCAGTTGAAGTTCTCAATTGTCCCCACAACTGGGGACAGTTCTTCATCTGTCCCCAGTAAAAGGACAGGTGCTGCTCTCAGTGTCCTGATCCAAATGCAAACCCTGAACTCTTGAGTGCTGCACGTTAGAAAATGAATTTGCTGGTAATACTCACATTTCTCATATGCAGGTGTCAAGGTATAGTCCTCAGTCCACCTACTATTGGTAGGATGTTCATCTCTCTTTGAAGTGCTGCCTTTCCTCTTTGGAGTCAAAAGAATACCTTCAAAGAAATCCCAAACAATAAAACATTGAATGTCTTTCTTAGGGGGAAAAAACCCAACAAAATCAAACCACGAAACACAGGTGATGTTTTAGGAATTAACATTTAAGAGAGAATCATGTTTTGAGTGATGTGGTCTTGGAAGAAAGAGTGGAAAATTCAGTTTACAGAAAACATTTACTTGCTTTTTACATTGATTTCCAAACCAAGCCCTTACTTTGGAAACTCTCCTTTTTGTCCCTAAAAGTTGATGTTTCTGATTGCAGCCTGTCTTTCTTCACTGGGGTCAGCAGTATTTCTGGAAAATAAAAGAACACCAGGACAAATGTCAGTAAGTAGACACTGTTTAATTTTAAAATGCCTCCTTTAAACCAGAAAAATATTAAGAATTATAACATTAAGACTTAAAAACATCTTAAATATCTAAATGTGTAATATTAGAATGAAATTACTGTTATGATGTCATGCATTTATTCACACTTTTTTCAAATTAATACATTCCCTTCTCTTAGGTCTTCACTACTCTGGCAAACGTGACAGAGTCCCATCAAAGCCTGTAATGAGGATCTGTCACCACTGCCAAGAAATGCACCAAATTCTCAAAGCAAAAGTGGCCAGTTCTGATCTCAGTGCAAACCATTGGAAAATCATATTAAATGTGTGAGTTTGAAACAACAAGACAGTCAGAATCAGAGCACAGAAAGTTCAGAATTTTGAATGCAATTAAAAACAATAGTTCCAGCTCCCAAGAACCAATTTAGAATTACTGTCAAAAGTGGTGTTTCTACTGTTGTTACAAACAGCCACTTGACGAAGGGCCTTCCTGTATCTTTCCTCAGCTTCCAGAATGATCCTGTGACGGTCACAGCGGTGCAGACAACTCTGTAACACCTTGGTAAAGGTTTTACTGTTGAAGGACAGTCCCCCTGTTGTACAACCTGGAAAAAAACCAGGGTATTGTAGGAATAGCAGCCAGGAATGTCACAGAAGGCACCACACACACATATCACACTGAATGAGACATGGATCCTCCACAGAAATAAAAATATTTGTGGGATGGGAAGAAAGGGGCCTCAGTTCCCTTTGAACATTTATCCAGGAGCCAAAATACAAGAAATGTCTTTGCTATACTTTGACACTTGGTGTTGGTACAGTTATCTGTATTAACCTGGATAAGTGATAAGTCTGCCTTGGGAAGGAATTTCCCCCAGGAAGCCTCCCTGGGTTTTTTGAAGGCATTTCCAGGGTAATTTATGTTTTAGTTATTCTTGAATGTCCTCACAATTAAATTACATCAGTTGAAGGAGAATTCGTGGGAGGAATCCTAAGAAGGGCACAAGTACAAACCTACAATGTTCAGGCATATGATAAACTCAGGTTGAATTCTGTTCGACTACCTGGATAAAAACAATGTTCAAAGGTGGGTTATGGGCTGTTGGGGGGGTGTTTTGACGGGGGTTTTGTTGATTTTTTAAAATAAATTAGAAATCCTGAGTAGCAGCAGCATCCCTATGAGCTACGACAGAGCATTTTGGGGAAGTAGGACATGGGTAAGTGAAGGCTGCACTCCTGGACTCCCATAAAATTGGCTGCCTGGACCTCAGAGCAGTGGGGCAGAGAGAGCAGAGGGGCTGAGAACAGTCAGGAGCCTTAGCAGGAGAAAAAACGAGGGAAATTATAAGAGCTATCATGTTCTTCCTTCTTACCAATCAGAGAAAGGAGGAAAACACCCTCTCCTAAGTCATCTTTTAAGGTGCTGAATATTCTGTTTGTTAGCAAACCCACACATGGGTCAAAACTGCAACATATGAGCTTTATTGCAGTATTTATCTTTTATTTTAGAGGCAGAAAAGAGAAAGGAAGCAGTTAAGATTTGTACAACAGGTAAATCTCTCCTAGATCTGTGTCATGTCAGTCCACTCACTGCACTGCTGACCCTCGAAGGCTTGAAAGCTTCTCTGGAAACAAAGACCTGAGACAGTATTTACCTAAACACCTGAAATCTGCTGTTTTGTGGGATGAAGATGTAGCTGAGGTACTTCTGTCTTTCCTGGCTATCTCTAAATAGGATGAACGTTGATCTAAATGAGGAAGGAAAAAACTCACTAAGAAAATGTGCCCTTCTTTAGCTATGGCAATGATTCCTCGGTGTACTACATTAGGTTATTGAAGTTTAATTAATGAAGCAGCAGAAAATCCAAATGAAATTCCTCAAGTTAAATGCATCACGTTTCCATTTTTGTAAATCCAGAATAATTATGTTCAATTCAGTGCTTTTGCATCACTCTCTCAAAGCTTACAACTTCAACTTGAACTCATCAAAATAACTTAAATAACTTATATCAAAATAACTTACATTATTACAACTTCAAGTTGAACTCATCAAAATACAAACTCATATTGCCTAACTAAGCCCTACAAACTTGATTTCTGTTTGGAATCAAATGCTGAAAAATGTGATGTACTGGAATAGTATGTACATAACAACTGACCAAAAGTAGTGCTAAAAGTAAAAAAAAAAAAGTAGTATCTCAGTAAGAACAAAACCATTTAAGAAAGGAATATTTTTATCTCTTTGTACCTGTTGTGCTTGTCCGTTTTCTAGTTATAACAGTCTCTGCTGGTTGTTTAAATAACTGTTCACTGGGAAGATCAAAAATGGGAACAAATTAAAATGAATAAAACATCACAACACGAATTTACCTGTAAATTAATACACATATTCCAACAGAAAGAAACCCCAGTATATTAAATATATAAAAGTTAAAACTCTAAAACATGACTGTAATTGCCCCTAGTCCCTGGGTTTATGGCACCCAAAGTGTGATTACTGTGTGCCAGAAACCTGAATAAAGCACAATAAAAATGTGGGACTCAAAAAAACCCACCCACCAACCAACCAACCAACCAAAAAAAACTCCCACAAAAAACAGAGAAATGTAGTTTTGCTCATTGATTGTCTTGAGGGATATTCTCAATACGAATTCCAGAGAATGGGCTCTGTATTTATCACTGGGAGTTGCCTATCAATCAATTTTTTTATTATCAACAGGAAAGATAAACATAAGAAGGAAAAGAAGAAAATAAGCATTTGATATGCACAAGGAAGAGAAGAGGGCTGGGCCTTTCTCTTCCCATGCAGGGAAGCAATGGAACATGAGGGGGAGAAAAATGGAGGTGGGGAAACTTTTTTCCCAGTTTGTAGACACTCCAATTCCAATGTGTCTTCCTGCTTTTTTCCTGGTCAGTGCACATTACAGAACTCACTGTGGTTTGGTTCCAACCAGTGAGTCAAACCTTGATTTATTACACCAGAGAGAGTTTTGGGGCCAAAGGCATGGCTGCTTCCTCTGCACAGTGCTGCACTGGAACATGGCCTGGAAGGGGCTCTGTCCAACCCAGATTCCCATCAGAGGACAAGATCAGAAGCTTTTGTTACTACACTGACTATAATCTCAAAAACACTCCCACAGAATATTCTCTAACGGGCCACCAAAAGGCTACAAAAAAACCCAGACATAGTCAGTAACAGATAATTTAAAGGGCTGACAATCACTTTGGAAATTACTAAGGAAAAGCAACCCAGTGTTTCTGTTTATGGGTAAGATCCTTGCCTTGCTTGTGGAGGAGCCTGATTTTTCGCACCAGCAGCAGTTTTGTCACTTGCTCTGTGACTCTGAGGCCCGTTGTCTGTTTGCATTTCAATCACTGAACGTGGGACACTCCCCTGTTCCCTTGGTCTGGCAGAAGCTGCACCCACAGTGTTCACTGCTTCATTTTGCCTTGGAGAACAATTTACATATGGAACCAAAACCTGATCATCCAACTTCAAGGTCAGCTGTGGACAAGGCACTTCCTTCTGTGCTCTTTCCATGTATATTTTTGGCTCAGCAGGAATCACTTCATGGGATTTTAATGCTTCAGAATCAGCTACTGAAGATGCATCTACAAGCACTCCTCCTTGCACCCTTTCCTGTATTGAAAAGTACTAGTTAGTGACTACACAAGCTCTGCGGACATGTTAAATAAACCCGGGAACAATGAGATAGACCAGCCTAACCCTGAAGGTAAAGCAAAACTGCAGAGAAGCTTCAAATTCCTGAGCTGAGAGTCCCCTGAGCAGCAGTGCTGCTGAAGGTGGGGAGGGTTGTTACTAAGGGAGCATTTCAGGCTGAAGAAATGAATTTGCTGCTAATGCAGGGCACTGATAGAAATGAAAGGATTTCATGAAGTTAACATCCATCTAAATATGCACCTCATAAACCTGCTGTTCCAACCCAGAGATACCAAGCGCAAGGGAAATAGGAAAGAACAGCATTTCAGGTTTTGTTCCCATCCTCCTTTATCATCTGTCCCACCACAGCTGTACAATCATGGGCATGTCATGCAAACCAATATTAAAATGATAGCTTTGAATGTCCAGCAATTAAAAATAAATTCGACTTCTCGTTTGTCCAACCTAAATGAGCCGTTTTGTAGAAAATCTGGGTTTCTAATGAACTGAAACACTTCATAAAATACAGATGCCTCCATTCTGATTGCTCTGCACATGAGTAACTTGGAATGATCTCCAGTGAGAGTCAATTGCAGGTTGTAGTTTCCCACACACCCAATGTTTTTCCTGCTTTTTTAGCTCATACATTACTTAAGGTTTTAATTTATCTTTCTTCCTAGATTATGTGAAGATTTTATAAGTTTTATCCTACTTGGATAAATAGGCCAACCTCATCTTGTTCTTGTTCAATCAAGTTTATTCTGTGCAAAATTTCTTTTGCTTTCTTCCAGTAATCTTGCAGACTTCTTTTCCTGACTTGCACATCCAATTCTTCTGCATTGTTCACATTTAATGAATTATCATTTATTTTCAGAGACAATTGTTCAGCTTTATAAAATATAAAACAACATTAGTATTTAAAATTGTATCAGTGAACATCTCAATTTATTAGATTTTATTATGCTGAGGGACAGCCCAAATAATTTAATACAAAATATAATCACTGAATAATTATAAAACTTGACTTTTCACATAAATGTTAACACACTTCAAATATAAACTGCAGTTACCAGGGGTGAGTTTGCAATTACAGTTCCTATAATGATGCTGTGTAAACAATGACTGTCTTACTCTTAATTCTATCGGTTCTTTACCACTAGAAGCCTCTGTATTTTTAAAAGTAATTCCATATTAATGGACACGGCAGATTCCCACGCTTCCTCAATCAAAGAAAACTCTTACCTTCGAAAGAAAGATCAAGACTTCTTAGTACAGTCGGGTCTCCTATATCGCACACTCGCGGTTTAACTCGGCCCCGCGCAGCCCCATTTCCGCATTGAATGGCGCCAGCGCCGCCGCCGCCCCCCACCCCGTCATCTGCGCCCCCGGCCGTGCTGCCCCCCCTGAACACCGAGCCCCCACTGCCGCCCGTTCCGCCGCACGGGCCGGGGCCGCAGTTGCGAACGAGTCTCCTACACGGCTAAAGGATCACGCCGCTAAGATCTGAAGCCGCAATAGGGGAGGCGCGAAGTGCAAGAGGGCCGACTGTACTGCAAAATGATTGTTCGCACAGTGACTTCAGGCTTAATTATGGTACCCACTGTGTGCCAAGGGACAGTGTCAATATTTTCCATATAATTTAGAGATGGGAAGCTTTTAGAATCCGCCCCTACACACACACAGAGGTTTCACAAATGCATTATTGCAACATTTCTGGAATTTTTAGTTTTCCTTTCTCCGGTCTAAGTGCCACAATCAGTCCATGGTGCAGAAAACAAACCCCTTTGGAGTACCCAGAATGACAGAGCTGCTCCAGTTCAAATCACTCAGGGAACCAGCAGACCTTGGAGATGGAAATGATCACTGTCATTTTTAAAGCAGGAACAGTAAACTCACTCATTTGTTTGCAGTTTTGCAGCACAAAAGTAGCAGCTTTGATCAGTTCCTCATCCTGAGACTCTGTCAACACCCGGAGCATGAGGGGAAGGCCATTGTTCTGAAGCAGCTCACACTGGTTTGCTTCTGAAATAGGACATTTGAAAGGAAAATGGAGTGGGTTCAGCCTCATACACCTGATCTTCCAGCACTGTCAGCAGCTAATACGAGGAACTCTCTGGGGTTCTGAGAAAGAGATGTTCCTTGTGGATCCAAGGCTGCTGGAGTGACCTACTGCCCTGACTGCAGCTGAAGAGCTTTGGATCCCACAGGACCATTTCACCAGAACTCAGATTTCTTTCAAGAAAACTGAAAAATTACTGAAACAAATCATATGAAGGAGATGCAAAATCATTTAATTTTTACCTGAGACATTAGAATTGGAACTTCTGTGGCCTTTTTCTCTCTGTTATATAGTATTATAATAGATATGCTTCATTTCTATAAGCCCTGAGACGCAGAAATATCCAAAGCTTAAAGATTATAATTAGCAAAACTGTAATAAATTACACAGTAGTTTAATCCTACCCTATCCAACCTGTTCCTCCTTATTTACCATATAACCAGCTACATTTTATTTTTGTGCTCTCATTTGTATATGTATTAATAAAAGCAACTGCTAAATGGTTCTATGTTGTTTAAACTTGATTAAAAAAGGAATCAAAATATTATTATTTTGGCAGTGTTGACATTTCAAGAGAAACTCCTGTTGCTTTAATCATATTTCTATTTGAAAGACATTTTCCATTAAACTTTGTTTCAATTAATTCTTCATGAAAAAAGTCAAAATAGATTTATAACCTACTGAGCTAATTATTCAACATGTTCTTGACATTCAGAGGATTATAATCAATGAGAACTTTTGAACATAACCTTCTTTTCTTGTGTATCTGGACATACATGAGAAAACAATCAGTGTGCCTCAGCTTCCTATTCTGTTTGCTTGGACTACTACAAAATCCCAATTTCAAAGATGGAACATTACAGAAAACTGTTGTTCTGAATATTAACATGACACTATTTAATAGAATATTTATAGGTTGGACTAGATGATCTTCAAGGTCCTTTCCAGCCTTATCTATACTGTGATACTGTGATAACTTCCCCTCACGTTCCAGTCCTGATGAAATTACCCCAGTGAAGGAGACAATGACAATTCAGCAGGAGCTGACAGAAGGGAGAAAGAAAAAACAAATCTTACCACAAACTTCAGTACAGTGTCCAATTGTCAGGATAATGCTGATTTTTTCTTCTGTGTTCAGGGTCTCGTTGCACAGCAGCTTCAGCAGCCCAGACACCGTGTGGTACTTTGCCAGAACAACCCCCATGGCAGCTGTTTGGTTAGAAATAATTGGAAGGAAAATAAACCAGATAATTAGTGTATGGGCATCATCCAAGCAGAAATGCTGTTCTTTGAGGAAGCTCCACCGATCCTCAGAGCCCTGGGCCTGCACAGGTCTCCTCTCTGCCTTTAACCCTCCACATCAGCATATGCCTCCTGGGGCAGGAACTGTGCCCATGCTGCTCCCAAATCCAGCACTGGCCTTTCTCCAGATTGGACATGGGATGGGAGAGGCGAAAAACAATGCTCAAGTTTTGTAGGTCTCTGCTGAGTTTCTCCACATCCTTTACCAGCCCCAGTACAGGGTAAGAAGGGGTTGAATAAGGTTTGATACAGAGAGAATCTGCCACAAAAAGAGCCAGGAATGTTTTTGGTAGAGAGCAACCTCTTCCGGGAACTGGGAACACTGCTAGTCCATCCCTGCTGAAGCTTGATCCTGTCACATGCCAACTGTTCTGAGACACCAAACTAGTGCAGGTGTGCTCTTTTAAACTCTTGTGAGCATCCATGAGTGAGCAGAAACGTCAAATGGAACAGCCCAGTCATCAGGATCACGGGTGCCTCCAAAGGCTCTGGTGGAACACCAAGGCCTCACTGGGATGGCACTGCCAGCAGCTCAGGAAAAGGTGTGTGGTGCACACACACCACGTTTCTCCAGCTCTACCTCAGCTACCAAAACCTCCTGAGGCTCACAGAGTTTATTATTCAGGATACAAACGTACTGCCATGCCTAGTTCTCAGCTTACCCAGAACTAGCTCTAGCATCTTATTTTTCATTCTCAGTATAGTTTAAATATTACTGCGTTTCTTTTAGCAACAATGGGAGAGTAACCCACCTCAGATGAACTGAATCCCTCTCCATAGAGGCATCTGGGTTTTTAAAAAATCTGCAACATCAGCTGGGATGGATATAACTTAATGAGACTTTAAAAACTCCATTTTAAAATTATCATATATAAAAAATTAGAGTTGTCTTTTCACTCACAGTTATTAGCAATGCAGGCATCCAGAGTCTTTGTTACTACTACTGCAAGTTTTGTGCCAGAGTGACTCAAACAGGAATCATGCATAAGCTCAAGGAGAACTTTAGCTAATGCATCCAATCCTCCAATAGAAACAAAATATTTCTGCACATATGCTTAGTGGGGGAAAAAAAAAGAAAAAATGTGTTTTAAGTAACAGAACTTGCAAATTAGTTCAGCTTTTGATCAGTTAGGTTCATCACAGTTTTTCTGTGTATGTATTAATCATGACATTTCCAGCCATCCCACAGAAGCTGGATCTATGTAGTACATTAAGCTCAAGAAATGTAGTAGTTGTCACATAAAATAGTTACAGAAAAAATGACCCTAATTCCTGCACACAAATGGTAAATACCCAAGTTCTATCCAAGTCAATGTTTTCAGTGATGTAATGACGACTTTTAATTATAAAATATTTCTAATCAAAACAGCTTCCAAACAGGCTTTACTGACCTTATGAAATGTAACCAGTTTGGGGCTATTCGTGGACTTTAGCACAATCTAGTGCAAGTAAAGATGGTGGAATATAGTTTTCAGAGCAAAAGTTGGAAGAACACCAACTGAATTTGTAGAGATTGTCAAAAAAAGAAAAAAAATTAACTTTCTGATTAAACCTACTTTTAACAAAAGCAAAACTGTAAAGCCTGAGCTGCACTTACTGTTATTTGCAACTGTCAGCCCAAGAAACGAACAAATGGGACGAAGGATGTCGGGCTCAGTGCAACTCTCCAGCCACTCTTTGGCATATGGAAAAACTGAGCAGCAAATGTTTTGGTTATCTTCTGCAAACATAAACAACAAATGACCGCCTGTCACAACGTGAGGTGTCACTTCAGCTGAACAGTACGAATGAACCGAGCTGTTGCTGCTTTGGAGAGTCACTTTCAGCCCCTGGGCTCACCGTTCTGGGGGTTGTTGACACAGGCACACAGGGTGCTGCACACCGAGGACCACAGCTGGAACCACTGGGCACTGTCTGCATCCTCCAGGTTCACCTCAGATGTGGACAGAGTGGTTCTGTTAAGAACAACGCAAACAAGCCCCAAGTAGCCACAGAAATATAACTCCTCTTGTCCCCAGGGTGGCTGCACGGGCAGGTGTGTTACCTGAAGAGCTGCAGCAGCAGGCTGATGCACCCCGTGTCTCTGACATAGGTTTGCCCATTTTCTAGGATAGAACACATACAAGACTCCAGAGACACGTGCAACAAATCTCCACGGCAAGTTTAATTTCCATGCATTCCATTTCCTAAGCATAACTCCTCCCCAAAAGGAAATACAAAATCACATCAACATAATGATAAAAATGTTCCATTTCTTTCTATGTCTGTCTTTTCCAGGAACTACTGGTTTGCATTATCATTTTTTAAACTACATTTTTAGAACTAAATGACTTTCTGCTGTTTAATGAAATCCCAGTGAGTAGTGACCTTAGACAATTCAGGTTCAGTCACATGCAAACATTCATCTGTGTCAAGAACTTTACCAAAACATTATTTATTGAATATATTCCAAATTTTGTATTGCAGATTGGCAAACAGAAAAAAGTGATGTTGTGAAACAGAAAGAAACCAAACTTACTATTATTTGAAACCAGCACTAAGATGACATAAATAGACATTCTTTTCAAGTTCACACCAGAATCCTTATTAATTAAAAATAAAATGAGGTCTTCAAACAATGCAGAAGTACACAAAGTCTGTTGACAATACACTGAAAATAGAAAATAAAAACCAGTAAATCCCAAAGTAAGCCACTCATAATCTGAAATTACTAAATCTCACTTGTGGCCGGTGTGTGGGAGTGGAGACAAAACAGGACTGAGAGGTTTCTGAGGATGCCCCTGTAGGGAGCTCTGAAGCAATCGGAGCCTTGGCAAACTCCGGAACAGTCCAGGAGTCATTTGACACTTGGTGCTGAGGAAGAGGAGCAGCACAGCTGTCTGGGAACACAAAGACCTGGTGTCTGCACAGATCAGCAAGGAATTGCTTCAGATCTGAGGGTCAGGGACAGGGGCACCTGACCACCCCTTGCTCCAGCTGAGGACCTTGGAATCTGATTTTTTGAAACCAGAAATACAAAACTATTGTTGATTCTTACCATTACTCTCTATAATAATCCCTAATGTAAACAAAGCAGCTTCCTTTACTATGCAATGAACACTGGACTTTGCCAGGTCATTTACAAACATCAAACCACCAATCTCTCGGAAGTATTCACTGGCTTCACCTACAACAGAGAAAAGGAACAAAAGTTACACTTTGGGGTTTGTTACTTCAGAAAATGAAAGCCTTCCAAGATTTTACTACTTCTCCAGCTCTATATCCTTCAGACAACTCTTTTACAGTGATCAGCAGCTTAACACACATGGTGAACATCAATGATGGCACTGTTCCCAATTGAAAACATTGCTTACTGTTTTGTTGACAAATGGAATAAATAGTGATCAAAGCCTCTTTCTGAGACACAGGGCAGTCCATCTGATATTTAAGGCATTCAAGCAGTAAGTTCAGATCTGTTTTCATATCTAAGAGAAAACACAAAAAACTTCATGCGAATTGTTCTGTTTTCTATATATTAAGCAATTCAGTATTACAATAAACCCATCAAAAATGTAGCATGTATATGCATTAGGAAAAAAAAGTAGCAGAAGTAGAGCTATGTCACTTCTTTGCATCCATAAGTAACAAATACACTTACACTAGACATAGTCCTGTTTCCAGCAGCTCACCACCCATGACAGGCCTATCCCAGTCTACTAAAGCTTTGTAAAATTGGGGCAGATAATAAATGACAAATTATATTCAGTATCTTACCACACTGACTTTTCTGCACTTTCTGAGTGTCCATGTTTGGTTGTAGCTCTGTTCTTGTTCTGCAACAGCAAGGAAGAAGTGTTTTCAGCTCTGTTCCGATTAAAGGTGTTTATTACACGTGCAATATAAATTATATGATTTTTCTTAAGATGCACTCTTTCCAGTTTTCTGGTTTTACTTTGTCATCTGACACACACACAGTTTGATGTGCTCTTGCATGGCAAAGATTTCCCTTGGAAATACAGAATTTTATAATACAGTAACTCTGCATTTATAGCTCTGTGTTCGAATCTTTTGAAAGTTAACACTCTGCAGAAATCAAACCCACAAAACTCCACAGCACTAACTCTCCACAAACCTGATCTGGCAGCACCTGACAGTTAATTAACAGCAGAGTGAAACTGAGGTTTGGGAGCAGAAAGCTGGTCCCTCAGACATGCCCCAAGTCTCAAACACAAAAGGTTGATTCAGGTGTCAGAGTAACCTATTTCAATTTCTCAAAAATTATTTAGCTCCAGGTAGAAACTTAAAATCAGTGATAATTCCAATTTAGTAACAGATTAAGCAGAGCAAATAAAGGTTCCAAGCAGTATCAATGTCATCTTAATGAAGACAGCCAGCTCTGCTGTCCACTGTGATCCTATGATTTAGTGTTTAGGATTGTCCCTATTCTTTTGCTGTTTCCATTAGAGAAGGAAGACTTAAAAATAATCCATCTTCCTTTACCATTTCAGAAGCGTTAATACATATGCATTTCATTTTCTTGCAAATCTAACCCTGCCACAACAGAGAAAAGTTTGCAAGTGATCCTCAGCTCTTTCTGCCCCCACTGCTACCACCCTCCAGCCTAAGAGAAAACAAAACCCACCCACACGTTCCCTCACCAAAGGAAGGCTGTAAAATCAGCTGTCTGGAGCTAATTGCATTTCAGTAGTTTATAAAGGAGGCTTTAATAAGTGGAAGGTTTTTAAAAACTGTACAGAAAGATACATCTTGGCCTTACCTGGGTCTTTTTCTTTTGCAACTTACAGAAGGTGCACGAAATGTTATTTATAAGCCAGCCCGTGTTAAACACAAATAGCTCCTCTCTGTTGTTGCATGGCAGGGCAGAGATGAAAACACAAGCAACAGGATTTGCTGCAACAAACTTCTGGCAAATGTTGTACAATAAACAACTTACACATCTGTTACAGAAAATAACCCAGTAACATCCCTCCAAACCTCAAAACCCGCTGTCGCAGTGCAGGTGTGTTAATCGGCGCGTTCAGCAGCACTGACCAGGGGACCAGCCAACCAAAGGATTTATCCTCTGAAACCCGGGGACCAAACCCGCTACAGCGGGAAAAGTCTGGATTGTGGGTGTCCCATGGAAGCCAAAATTCGCGGCAGGAGCCGAGGCCGTGAGGACACTGCCAGTGAACAGGGCTTTGGGTGATCCTGCCCTCAGACAGCCGCGTGTGGTTTATCATTACCAGAGCTCCACTCGGAGGTCTTAGCAAGCGCTCCGCATCATCCCAAACATGAAGCGGAAACTTTAAAAAGCGCAGCAGTCTAAAGACGAAACAGCAGCGGCATTCCACTGTGGGAGGGCTGCGGGTTGGAACGCGGGGCACGGACCGGGTACCTGCGATCCGGTGGAGCGGGCGGTACGGGCGGACACCGGGCTGTCCTGCCGAGCCCTGCCCGCCGGGCTGAGGGGAGAGCGGTGGCTCTGCTCCTGAGGGAGCCCCGGCCCGGCCCCTCCCGNGAGTCCTGTGTGCAGGACAATATAAAAAATAACATAACAAAGACATAAAGCCATTAGAGAGAGTCCAAAGGAGGCCAAGAGGAAGGAAGCGTGTGAGGAGCAGCTGAGGTCACTTGATGTGTCCAGCTGGAGGAGACCGAGGAGAGACCTCATTGCA
>WEKX01017109.1:993182-1014950 GCA_013390025.1 Pitta sordida
ATGGCCGCTCGGTGCCGCGGCGCAGGCGCGGGGCTGAGGGGCGGGAGCGGGGCCGGCCCTGGGGAAGGTTCCCGGGGCGGGAGTCGCTGCGCCCGGGGGAATATGGGGCTGGTGTCGGTACCTGCCCTGCCTAGTCTGCAGGGACAGTCACAGCCGGGACGTGTCTGAAGCCGAAAATCGCTTGGGCAACCCTGAAATAAATAATCTACGTCCCTCTCGTGTGTGTAATTGTTGGCTTGTTGCACACTGAGTAACAAATCCAATTTTTCCAGAGAGCAGTGCCATTCCCAGAATTTATGTTCAAAACAGGGATTTCTCTGCACACTTTCTGATACAATCCATGTTATCATTTTCAGGCAGATTGGGACAGAACCCCTGTGTTCAGGAAAATCCAGTTCGATAAATTTTGCAGAGACACAGCACATTATGTGTTGCAGTTATTCCTGCTTAGTGTTGAGACAAGAACATCTGAAATCTGTTATATCTATGTACTTCCGTTATGAAGATCTTGCCATACAGGATCAGCATTGCTTGTGCCATGACAGTGTACAAAAACAGAGAAAACTTCCACATCTTTAAGAATTTCAACCAAAATTTCTGGCACTAAGTTTCAGCAACAAAAGAGGTCCAAAAATATGTGTATCTTTCCAGCTGATTTGTTAGCCCGTGGAAGGGTGTTCGTGTTATCCATTCAATACACTAAATCCAGATTCCTAATCTGCCTCTCTTCAGGAAGTTTAATTTGCCATATATCTGCTGGAATGACGTATCTGGCAGTGCAATTGTCATGGAGTGGTTTATATCCTGCAGGTCATGTACTACAATCCAGTGCTGCCTTTTTTTCCACCAGAGTTCATTTTTCTCAGGCTTTGCGTTTGCTGCACACAGTAAATCCTTCCTTCTGCTGACATTTCAGTGACTGTTGCAGTATCTCAGGAACACTGTTTACCAAAATCAAAAGGAATCTCATTCTATTCTCTATCTGCTACACTGTTTCACCTGGACAAGCCATAAATTTTAAGAATTAATATTTCAGGCTGAGTTCCTGTCTGTGGTAGTTCCCATTTCTGGTATAGGGCAGCCAAGTGTGTATAGTTTTAAAAGCCAAAGACAAGTAATAAAGAAAATGATGTGTGAAGGCTGGGAAAGTCCTACCTAACAAGGTACCTCATTCCTTTTTCTGCCCCACTTTCCCAAGAATGTTCCAACTAAATTCCCTCTATCCACTTAGCCATCCTGCCCTGTACATATTTGATTCAAACTTTTTTGCTTACATAATTGTCTGTTAACTTTATGCATGTCTTTTTCGTGCTGTTCTTCTTAATCTCTTCTTTATTTAGATGCTCATTCCCGAGCCCTTATGCTGGGAAGAGATTCCCAGTTGAGGTCTTTTCCCTTGTAAATCTCACAACTCTCACTCTGTAGCTGTGGGATAAGGATTACCACTTTCAACTTCTGAAGTCATACTGGATGCGTGAGAATCTCAATATATAGCTCCCATATTTTTTTATTTGCAAAGAAAATCCCGAGAATATAAAATTTTAAATTTTTCTGGTCAATCAACAACTGTAGGCAGGCTCTTTTTAAATAATTTTTTTAAATGGAAAAAATCTGCCATTAATCAGCTCTTTCGTGTTGTCTTATATTTACCATGTGAAGTATTTTTGTGCAGTTCCTGGATTCATTCTGAATTATTTTAACACACACATAAAGAACAGATGTCAGCTCGGTATAACTCCCATTTGAGAACTGCCAGCATCCATAACGGCAATGTAAGAAGAGAGATTAGCTGCCTGGATAAACAAGATACTCTTTCAAGAACATGAGGTGTAGGCAAGCTCTGAGTGATGAATGTTTTAACATTTCATCTGCTCCTACCTACTGTACGTCACAGGCTCCGGGGTGTGCAGCCTGTACCCAAACTGATTGTATTTCTGCTGCATTTTTATTAAGAGGCAGTGACACATCAGACACAGTTGAATTCATTAAAGAAGGCACATGACACCTTGTTCAAATGTGTGTCACCATTATTAATGATGCTCAGCCGATGTAATTGCCAAGTTACTTAAGCAAATACACTTAGAGTGCCATTGAGACATTCACCTTGGAACCAAATAACTCTCCATTCATCTTACATCTCCTAAAATGCAGACTTGACTCTCCACAGTGATGCACTAATATACAACAAAAAGTCATGTCTCCTTGTGCAAAAACCTCCCAATTACTTCAGACCTGAATTACACATTTGGAGATTCAAAAATCCATTTTCATCAAACCAGCAAAGCTTAACATGTCCAACTTCAATTCAGCATTCTAATTTTACTTGGAGTTTTTTACCCATGGTGGTTAGTTCTTATATAGCAATTTTAATAAAGGGAGCTCAAATTAAATCATAAAAAAAAAATATTCCACATATGGAGATGGAGAAACTGAAGTATTGTTAGTCCTGTATGACAACTGGGGACAGGTTCAGAAGAATCCATGTTATTAGTCCTGGGCTGCTGCTCTGTTCACTCACAACTACTGTCAAAGGGGAATACAACTGTAAGTATGAAGACTGGGGAAGGCAGATTTATTCTTTTAGGTACCTGAAACATTTCACTGTAGTGAATGGAATTACGTTTTCCTGTCATTCGCTGCTTAGCAGACCCTTCTGAAATGGGATTCAAAAGCCCATGAGAAATTTGTGGAAATCACGAGTATTTCACTTTTAGCTCAGAGCTGGAGAAATCTGCTCTTTAGGCGCCCACCACTCGGTTGTTCTCACTCCCATAAGTTCACGAGTGTGATGTACTAATCCTTGTTTCAAGCTAGTAAGAGATCAGAATTACATGGTGACTGCAGCTTTTAAAGTGATAAATGTAATTTGAGGACACAATCAGTGAAAATTCATTCTTTAGAGTCAGTCAATATCCAGAGATAGCAGGGTTACAGAATAATGCAATATTTGTATAAGCAGAAAATTAACCATTGTTAAACAATAATTGTTACCTTATCTTTAAGGAAAACTTAGTATTTTTCTTGAAAAAAAAAGATGGATGATTGGATTGTGAGCACATTAAACTGTCACATACACAGTGGCCATCACTTGTAGTTAAATTTTATTCAGGCTATCTTTCAGGAATTGTCATTCCCCCTTTTTACTTTTTTCTGAATCCAACCATTTAAACCTCCCTTTTGTGGAGTTGGCTCCTGCCCTGTCTATGAGATATTTTGACTTGTCTGAGAGCCATGTCTTTGTAGTGCACATATGCAGAGAGCTGTGCGGGTTTGAATGTGAGAAGATGAAAGCTGCAGTGGTGGATGGTGTCAAGTGCAGGCAGGCATTGGGCACCGATGGCACCCTGGGAGCTGACCTGGCCCCACTTTTCAAGTTTCTCTTGGAAACAGTTGCTTGGTATTCTCTGTCTTGCATGTGGATTTTCCCAATTTATTATCTGCTCTTTTAACATACAAAATTCCTCTTTCATTTCATCAATATTTTTTGTACTTTTCCACATGGTCCTGATCAGCTTTCTTGACTATTTGTATCTGACTAACTCTGTCTCTGGTTGGTTACAAATGCAGCGCAGAGCCACACACAAATGAGAGCAAAGGATCCAAGCTCATCACAGCTCATTTGCCCTGCTAAGAGCAGAGTTTTTTCACAGAATCCCAGCTGAACTGGAAAGAACCCACTAGGACCATCCAGTCCAACTCCTGGCCCTGCACAGACCCATCCCCAAGAGTCACCCCATGGGCCCCAGAGGATCATCCCAACCCTCCTGCAGCTCTGGCAGCCTTGGGGCTGTGCCCACTGCCCTGGGGAGCCTGGGCAGTGCCCAACCACCCTCTGCGGGAAGAAGAACCTTGTCCTGAGCTCCAACCTGCCCCTGCCCTGACCCAACTCCAGGCCATTCCCTGGCTCCTGTCCCTGGTCCCCCCAGAGCAGAGATCAGGGCCTGCCCCTCCTCTGTCCCTCCCCAGGAAGGTGTCACTGCAATGAGGTCTCCCTTCAGTCTCCTCTTCTCCAGCTGGACACACCAAGTGCCCTCAGCTGTTCTTCACACGCTGCCCCTCAAGGTCCTGCACCATCTTCATTCCCTCCTCTGAACACTCTCTAACGGCTCAATATTTTTTCCCATATTGTGGTACCCAAACTGCCCAAGTATTGGAGGTGAGACCGCCTCAGGTCAGAGCAGAGAATCCCCTCCCTGGCCCGGATGGTGATAATTTTCACCCCATGGTCATCCTGTTTCCAGATTCTGGGCCCCCACGAGGCCCTGTGTGCACAGACTGCTTGGCCATGGCCATACCTGCACTGTCTGTGCCAAGGGTATGTCAGGGACCTGAACATGTCACAGCAGTTCAACAGAAATAAATTGAGAAGTTGACCCGAGTAAGTCATGGTAGAACTCTCCTGTGGAAACCTTTACAGCAGTTCACATTCCCTACTGAGTGATTTAGCTTGCATCAGCTCCTCTCAAAGATTTTATAGCTGACTCTTATGGAAAGAGTCCTGAAAAAGGAAATTAATTCTTACGAGGCAGTACTACAACATAAAAGTTGCATTAAATGCTCTTATTGATTTTTTCCTTCCATATGCTTGATTGCATAGTAGAGAAAACCCTATTTTTGTTTGCTATTGTCTTCGTGAAAATCAATATGTTTATAAAATGTAGCCTTGACAGAGAACATTTCCTTGGCATCCAACAAAATTGCTACCAAGGAACCATTTTCCTTGTCACAGAAGTGTGTTAGGACATTTTACAGCTACAGATTGGATGTCTCATTGTAGCCTCTTTGCGGATTTGTGCAGGCAACTACTGGATCATTCCAGATAACTGAGGCTTCACAGATCCACTCCTTTCTCTGGAATCTGCTGGGTTCTATTCCTGAATATAACTACACTTGTATTTTTGTCTTTTTAAAAAGTTTCTTTAAACTTACAAAGAAAAATCAGAAGACTAATTAATTTTTAATTTGTGTGATTTTCACCTTGTCTAAAAGCAGCACGGGTAATTTTTCCCTAAAATGAGAACGTTCTCCATCTCATCCAAGCACCAGTCCTTAGGTTTTAACTACAAATCGGGTAAAAATGTCATCCCCTTTTTGCACCTGGAGGGGGTGTTTCAGAAAAGAGAGGCAGGGATGTTTCTCCCTGCAGAACACAGATGTCCCACACGTGCCTGGTGTTCAGGGCACATTTCAGCTCATTTTTCCTTGGAGTGTAGAGTGGGAAAACACTGTTATTTTTTCCTAAGTTTGTTCTGCATGTCACCTGGACAGTTTCCGCTCTAAGTCCTCAGACTTCAATTGTCTCAATTTTATATTTTGCTTCTGTGCTGGCTTAGCAAATAGAGGGAGCAGGAGAAGGAGGAACACTTTCCCTGTCCTGCAGGAATTGTTTGGCTGCTCTGTATCTTTAAGGGGCTGACCCTATCCCACGGTGAGCCATTATAAAGGCAGGTGAGCAGCAGTGGAGCTCAAGGAGCTGGAGCAAGGCAGGGTGCAGCTCCCCAAAATGACTGGCCAGCACAGTTGGGGATATGGGCAGGATGACGGTAGGTTCTGGCATTTCCATGCTGCATCTCTCTGTCTCCCCCACTCATTTTCTTTCTAGAGCTGTTGCCTGAGCCCTGCAGAGCTGCCTGCATTTTGAGGTCTGCAAGAATCAAGTGTACACAGCAGGTAATTAATTATTTTATTGATATAATAAATAGCACCCTGAAAGTGGCACCAAAAGATGCACAAGCTTATGCCTGCTGCCTTTCACTATTGCAGTCAGTGTTCCTAAGCTGAGGGAAGCAGTACTGAATGGAGTATTTTTCAGGCTGCAGAGATGGGTCCCTTTCCAAAAAGCTGTTGTGAAAAAGATTAACTGTGTCTGTCTCTCCAAAAGCAATTCTTTTCAGTAAAGAAGATTTAGTAGAGCAGTAATGGATTTCCTGATTCTGTGTAGCTATAGAAATGTGATATCTAGGCTTCCATAGAAGTGAATAAAATAAGGTATATATGTCTAGAACATCAATAAATTGTACAGATCAGTATCAGAGGTCTCTTACAGAACAACTTATGCTTTCTTATTTGACAGTTTTTAATTTAGTCATCCTCCTTTGCTTCCCACCTCCAGGGATGTGTCACAGAGTGAGAGGATATGTGAAGCTACTGAGCGATTCCCACAGCAGTGTTTTAAAGAGCCTGCATCCTTCACAGAGGAGGATGGATGAGTGGCTGATGCTGTCCAATAAGACATTTTGCATAACTTTCAGGAGTGTCTCTCTCTCTTGGCAGCGATCATTTTAGCTTCTGAGTGTCCAACAGGACTCTCTTGCATAATCTTCAAGGGCCAGGTTCTTTCTTAACAGCAATTGCTTTTGGAGTCACAGAAACTGAAGTTTGCACCTAAGTGAGGTTGTTAGTGCTAGTAGGTAGTGTTCTGTGTTTGAGCACATAGGTAGTAGTAATAAAGCCATGTATTATGAAGCTTGTGAGAGCCAAATGATATTGTCTTAGCTTGTGTAACAGCATTTAATTCCTAAATCTGCTTTACAGGCAGGCTGAGAAAAGATATTTTCTAAGCTTAGCTTTGCAGAAAACATCAAAGGCAAGTCAGAGTATACTAGATCACTCTCTTGTTATGTAAACTCAAGGAGAATGAATACTTATGCTTGATTTAAAAAAACTTCCCCTTGTGAAAGTATGTGAGAATGCTACAATTAAAAATGTGCTTCTTGAGAATCTTGAAGTAAAATTGCTACTTTTAATACTTTATGAACAGAAGCAGCAGAAGAATTTACATGCTGCTTGCACTACCATACGAAGATAGAAAATAAGCCATAAGAACAAGCAATTCTTTGATGTGGATAAGCTTTTGCTATCTCAAACAGCATAAGAATGTTCCAGCTCTGGCAGCACAGTTGTGTTATTAAATTGTTCTTTCTTCCCTGTCTGAGGTCAGGAAGTCCAAAAATGTTAATTATCACAGTGTGCCCTTCACTCAGGGTAGAGAGATACCAAAGCAGGCATGAGTGAAGAATGGAGCTGCCTCAAAGATTTACTGCAGTCATAAAATGATTTTAAAAATAACTGCATAGTCAGTAGCTAAGAGATTGAGTCATCTGCATCTAATTTGAATTGCTGGAGCTTTTACACTCTCTTCCCCAGGAAGAATTAAGTGCTGTCTCTTTTGGGGAGAGTGTGTGTGTGTGCAAAAGTGTTTACACTTGCACCCACCTTGGAAGCCCTTCAGAGACCCCAGCAATGTCACTGCAGGCTCTGCAGAAAGTGAGTGGCACAAGTAACTGAAGGTACAGCAGTGTGTTGATGTGCCATGATTTCCTTGGTGAGTTTTGGAATCCCCATCTTGCTGCAGCCTGTCTGTGCCAATAAAAACACCCCAGCTCTGAATTTAAATGGGTTTCTCAGGTACCAAACATTCAGGTCACTCTTGCTGGGCAAGCTTTTCCAAGCCTCATGAAAACCCATAATGATTATGTTGTGTATAGGAGGAAAGAAATAATGGCGTTTTTCTTTCCTTTTGAAGGACCTTCAGAGTGGCATAAATCTTACCCTATTGCCCAAGGGAACCGCCAGTCCCCCATTGATATTGTTTCTGCCAGAGCAGTTTATGACCCCAATCTGAAGCCACTCATCGTCTCCTATGAGTCGTGTACATCTCTCAGCATCTCCAACACTGGCCATTCAGTTATGGTGGAGTTTGAAGACACTGATGACAAGGCAGGTGAGACTAATGCACCAAACTAACTCAGAACATAATTTTGTGACTTGATGAGGGAAACAATTAAGTACATCCTGTGTGGTGTAACTTACAGGACAGAGAGTTTGGCTTGAGAACAACGCATGTGACCAAAGCCATTTAGATTTTCTCTTCTTGAGCCTGATGTTTCTCATCTTCACT
Organism: Pitta sordida; assembly: GCA_013390025.1. Lineage (NCBI taxonomy): Eukaryota > Metazoa > Chordata > Aves > Passeriformes > Pittidae > Pitta > Pitta sordida. Next base: position 1,001,083 of record WEKX01017109.1, read on the forward strand.
TTGAGCCTCTTTAGCAGAGTACTATTGCAGAGCAGAATAGCATTTGTGCATTTGGTAAAGCTCCTGCACTGGGAAAACCAGAAATAGGTTTGCAGTTTAAACAGGGATTGAAATCTGCTGGCCAGGGAATCTGTGCATCTCTCTGGCACTCCCAGACCACATCCTGCATGAGGAGTAGGTGTGGAAGCTTCTCACTGCCCTGCTTCATGACCATCCAAATCAAAGATGCCAGCTCTGGCTCACTGCCCAGTTTCCATCCATAGAGAGGAGAAAAGGATTAGCAGAGGTGGGTCACACAGCACAGTCATCATAATCAGTCACTGCACCAAGTTGAGTCTGGACTAGTCACTGTCACCTTGCATTCTTCTCTTCTTTCATCCCTGCCTCACAGCAGCTCAGTTTCTTCAGAGTTTTTAAAATCTTCAGCAAATTCTGAGTTGGTGGCAGCTGGGGGATGTTGGACTCTGTACATTATTATCTCAGCTCTTGGCAGGGGATGTAAATGCTTTAAGCGATTGATTATTTCTTCTGTTAATTCCAGTTCCATGGTAGACCTTGCTTTTACATCTGGAGTAGTGGAAGAGCATTCAAATGGAGATGATAAAGTAGTTGATAAATGGCAAGAGTGCATTTAAAGAACCACTCTGAACACTGTTTTAAATCTATCAGCTATTCCATCTCCCTTGTGTGTGTTGTTTGGTGCTCCCTAAATAGGATACCTAGATACTCAAAACAAGTTCCTTTTTCTATGAAGTGACTTGTCTGTGCTGGAACCTTTGAAATAAGGGCTAGGGGTTAAAGTTCCAGCCATTTTGTCTTAAAATTTCTCTTCAGGAATGAATTTAAGAAACTGTCCAATGGGACAGTCAGGTTTTCAAACATCCTTTTACTGAATTTGAAAAGAAGACTGGATGTGCGTTTTCCACTTGTACTGCACAGATCCATTCAGCATATCACCCTTCAAAGAGAATTTTTAAAATATCTCTGGAAGCATTGTCTTAGCTTGCTGATTACTTTCATGCAATTTTCAGCAGAACTGTGTCTATGTAACAGCAAACTTTATTCAGCTTTAGAGATTTAAGAACATCATGTATTACTCTGCATTTAGAGATACAGACTCAGCATGTGCAGGAATGAGGCCTCTGCCCTTTCTACACTAAGCACATGTCTTGTTTTAATAACTCTTTCAAGGAAGATGACTGGTAGGAGTGGAAAACATGGTTTAAACTGGTTTTACTTGTGTTGAAATAGATGTGGTGACTCAGCTCTGATAAATGACACAACAGAGTTTTGAGAGGAACCCAATCATAGCTAAATGTCTTAAAATACTTGGGACAGGTGATGCATTTTGTTAAATTTGGAAAAACATATTAGGAGATACTTATATTCTTTGCTCTGGCAAGGCCAGTTTCCTGCCCAAAGGCCAGCTGGAATCATGCACATGTGGTAGCACTCAGCTTTAACTCCAGAAATAAAATCTTATGAACTACCCTGAGGATGCCTTACAGATACATTAAGAGAATTAAAATGATATTTATTAAGACTTGTTGATTGGATTTTCATGTCGTGGGGCAAAATGTATTAGGTTTGGTGCCATATGAAGTTACAGAAGGATTACTGATCAAGTATCTTCTATAGGTGGCACCTTAAACATTTGCCTGCTCTTAAGTGTTATTTCTAAATGATGTATGAAGTTTCTCTGTAGCATTTCCTTACCTCTATAAGGTGACTTGAGATTGAGTGGTGTCATGTGCAGTACAAGCTATTATATTACCTCTCTTATGGGATCAGGTATTTAAAGGAAATGGAATATAGATAACCTCCACTGAAAGTAAAGATACTGTAAAAAAGAAATACTCAGCTGAATTGTCTTCCTTATGTTCAGGGTATAAGGTTTCCTTTGGACCTTCTCTTCTCCAGGCTGAAAAACCCCAGTCCTCCCAGCCTTTCCTCCCAGCAGAGCTGCTCCATCCCTCTGATCATCCTGGTGCTTCCTCTGGACTCTCTCCAGCAGCTCCATGTCCTTCCTGTGCTGTTCCCCAGGGCTGGAGCAGCTCTGCAGATGGGGTCTCACCTGAGGGGGCAGAGGGGCACAATCACCCCCTCCTCTGCTGCCCACGCTGGGGGATCAGCCCGGGGCACAGGGGATTCCAGGCTGGATCATGTCCAGCTTCTCCCCAGGTCCTTCTCCCCAGTTCCAACCTGTTCCACTTGTTGTGCCTTTCCTGATAAATACCCTAACAATGGTTCCCACATCTTCATGTGTAAAACAGACCCTTTTAAGGAGGCTACAAATTCTGTACATGTAGACACTCAATGTCTTAAATTTACATTTTTACATGAATTTAGGTTATTTCCATTAATAACTCCCCCTCCCCCAAATGTGTGGATAATACATCTTTCATGCTGGCAGCTGGGAGAGGCTCCTGGCTTTTTTCCACTATTGTGCCAACAGTGGTTAGTTTGTCCTCGCAGGAAGCTAAAAAGCTTAGTTTTCCTCTCTTTTCATTTTTTTTTCTGCCTAGCCATCAGTGGTGGTCCCTTCCAGAACCCATTTCGGCTGAAGCAGTTTCACTTTCACTGGGGCAGAACGCACAGCCAGGGGTCAGAGCACACCATCGATGGCAAACCTTTCCCCTGTGAGGTAAACAGATTTTTACAGATGAGATTATTTCATGCAAATGTCTGTCTGCAGTGGGGACAGGAATAGGATTCTGATTGCTCCCTCTGCCATGGATAGGTCAGCCCAGCCTATGATGAGCTGATGTTATCCGTAGTTTAGGAACAGCTTCACGTAGGGGCTCTCGGAAGTTCTGCAAAGCCAGGACTGGGCACGGGCCTTTCCCAGCACAATCTAACCAAGATACTGTGGCAATGTAGCATCCTGAAGTCTACCAGTGAGTCCTGGAGCACAGTGCTTTGTAGGATGGAGGCCTGACTTAACCTAGGTCACATGTTAATGCCTGACTTGAAACAAGTTAAAGCTGTGTGGAGGTCGATCCTGGCTGGATGTCAAAGCTGCTCCATGCCTGCCCTCCTCAGCTGGATGGGGAGAGAAAATGTAATGAAAGGCTTGTGGGTTGGGATGAGGACAGGGAGAGATCAGGCATCTGGTACTGACACAGCAAAACAGGCTCAAATGGGGGAAATTATCCTTTTCTGATTGGTAATAAACCAGTGATAAATAAAAAAAATTAATTTTAAAACACTTTCTCCTCACTGCTCCCTTCTTCTTGGGCTTACCTTCGCTCCCAGCTTTCTCTACCTCCTCCCCCAGGTGGCACAGGGGGACAGGGAATGAAGATGGGGTCAGTTCGTCCTGGGTTGTCTCTGCTGCTCCTCCCTGCTCAGTTGGAGGGCTCCTCTCCCTCTTCCTGTGCTCTGGTGTAGGGCCACTCCTGTGGGAGACAGTCCTCCACTAACTTTTCCAGTGTGAACCCTTCCCATGGGCTGCAGTCCTTCAGGAACTACTCCAGCCTGGGTGCCTCCTGTGTGGTTATGAGCAGGGGGAGCTTCAGGCAGTTCCTTATAGAACCCCTGTAGCCCCCCCACTACCAAAACCTGGCCATGCCACCCCAACATGGGCTGAGATGTAGGAAACTTGTTTAGTGCCTAGCCACAGTTATGGGCTGCTCCAAAAGGTTGAGCTTGTTCATGTTTCCAATTATGCCTTTTGGCCAAAACTGTTCTGCGTGACTGCTAGTGCTGATAACACAAGAGAAACCATGTTCACACCTTCTATCACTGATTTAATTCCTATTTGTTGTTTTACTTTAAAGCTCCACTTAGTTCATTGGAATGGCAGAAAATATGCAACATTTGGAGAAGCAGCAGCAGCTCCAGATGGCTTGGCAGTAGTTGGTGTTTTCTTGGAGGTAAGTATTGCAAAAATAGCATATTTACATGATGAAAGGCATTATGCTGTCAAGTGTTTGAGGACCACATCACATATTTAAGAAGTGCTTAAGGAAAACAGATGACTTATTGGAAGCTGTAACTCATTGCAAATTGCTGTTAAACTTTAGCAGGAATGTTGAGATTCAGATAAAAAAACAACACCTACTTGAAGAACAGTGGTGATCCTTCTTATTTAACTTATCTCTTCCATTATTTTAGATTGGAAAAGAACATGCCAGCATGAACAGACTCACTGATGCTTTGTACATGGTAAAATTTAAAGTACGTTTTCAGCTCTTTAAATTTGTTTATGGGATATCCTTTAAAATTCAAGGTCATGTACATGTTTGAGACAAATCTTACACAACATCACTGTAGTTGTCTCCAATTCCCCTCCAAAGTTCGTATTATTTGCCAAACCTCAGGTGCCTCACAAGCCTATGTTGACCCCATTGGTCATAAGAGGTTCTGCCTTTCCCAAAAAATCTAAAATCGAAGGCTCTACCACCCGTCTTACACTCAGCACAATAATCCTTTTTCATTGAGCCTGGTCTTGGTCAAGTGGAAGTTGGCTGTTTGTCTTTGATGCAGATCTCTGTGGCTGTCTTCCTAAGTCCTGAGTTAGTCTGTTCCTAAAGCGTTTGAGTGACGGAGTACTTTTTGGATACTTCTACAGGCTGAAAACTTGTTCTCCAGACTTGAGGCACTCACTACTTCAGGCAGCACCTCCTTCCATTTCTACAAATCTTTTGACTGATTCACCTTCCTCTATCAATCCACCTTCCACTAATTTTAGACTTGAAGCTTTGGGTTTTAAAGCTAATATTTATCCTAGCAGACAATGACTATAGGGTTTAAATTTCCTACTGGAATAGTTGGGAAGAATAGAAAATAGCAAGTGATGAGATAAGGAACTCTGCCATGATGTTATCTGTAGATCACAATGAACACTATATGCAGAACACACTTCCTGCACTATTTTTGGACCTATTGTGATGCTGAGTTTTGGAAGGGCCCGTGGGCCAGGAACTCAAAGTCCAGTGACCCAGCAGCAGCATCACACTTTTCATGCTTCTTGTGGCTAACAGCTGTGATAAGGCAGCCAAACTTTTACAGACTTTATTTTCCTTTATTTTCCCCTACTTTTTAATATTACTTAACATTTTTTCTCTTTCAAAAAAACTTACTGAACCTGCACTTAAAACTAAAAAGGTAAATTTTAAGTCAGTTTTCTTTCCCAGGGAACAAAAGCTCAATTTAGAAGCTTCAACCCTAAATGTCTCCTGCCCTTGAGTCTTGATTATTGGACATACCTTGGCTCTCTGACAACACCACCCCTTAATGAGAGTGTAACATGGATAGTGCTAAAAGAACCCATCCGAATTTCTGAGAAACAGGTAAGCTTTTGATCCTGTAAGTTCTTGTAGGATTCAGTGCTGGGGAAGCAGGCAAAGATTGTTTTAACCTGAACTGGGGCTAAGTTAAAAGCCTATGAATGCTCATCCCGTTATTTAATCAGGGCTTCTCTCATCTTCTGTTAATACAATCATACCTCGCTAAGTCATGCTCCTGTTTTTGCTTTTTTGGATCCTCACAGTTTTTTTTCAGTGAAAACTCCTCGATTCCTGGTGGCATTTCGCGGTCTGCACACGTGCAGTACCTCTGCTTCACGGAGGGCCAGCGCTGGCACTCCCCCGTGGGGCAGGATGGCCACACCCTGCATGGCTGGGGGACGGCCTCTCGCTGGCTTGGGGATTGCACACAGTTCACTGCCTTACAAGTGTTGGACAGGCTGCACGCTGCTGCATTGCCCCCCATAGCCAGCGGCGCACGCAAGGCCATGTGCTTATTCCCCACAGTCCACACCTAGCAGGGTCCCCCACCTGCCTGCGACCTCACCCTGAGCACTGCCCAGCTGTGAGCACTGGGACAGGTCTCCCCAAGCACAGCTGTGGCAGTGGCTGGGGCACACGGTCACTGTCTCCAATCCTGACCGCAGACACCAGCACGTCCCCTGTGGACTGCAGGGAATAAAGACACAACACTGCATGTGCCACTGGCTCTGGGCAGCTCCCAGCACAGACACCAGCAGCCCCTAACCCAGTCCCCCTCTGTCCAGTGAGGGCACCATCTGGCCACAGGGGGAAGGCCATTTCTGCAGAAGCGCTGTGTGTCTGAGGTTGAGACTTGAGACGGTGACCGTGTGCCCTGGCCACTGCAGCGGCTGTGCGTGGGGAGACCCGTCCCAGCACCTATGGCCGGGCGGTGCTCAGGGTGAGGTCTCAGGCAGGTGGGAGACCCCGCTAGGTGTCCACTGTGGACTGCAGGGAAGAAAGACATGGCCATACATGTGCTGCTGACTCTGAGTAGCTCCTGGCTCTCCGCCAGCTGCTTCACGGTGTTGAGGGTACCAGCAAAGGTTTCCTCCAACTGTGGCGGCAGCAGCAAAAGCACTAAATTGTGGCTGCAGGAAAGCCTAGGGATTCCCTGGGCAGTGAGGGCTCAGAAAGGATTCCCTTTGCTTCCCTGACCTGTCTGAGGGCACAGGGTGGCACCAGGAATGTCCTCCAGCACTCCATGGCTGAGGGTGGGGGGCAATGGGCATGGATTATTTGCATATTCATGACATGCCTGTCCTCATGGATTGGGTGATTCGCGGTAAGCAGGGAAACCCTAACCCCCACAGATTTTGAGGTATTACTGTACTCTCTAGGATCTTGAGCATGTTCTGTTAACTAATTAAAATATGTTTTCCTTTGGTCTTTTTTAAAAAAACATTAATATTGATTGCCCCCCCTAAACAGTCAGTTATTTCCCCTGAATTTACAGCTGGAGAAGTTCAGGATGCTCCTCTTCACTGGCGAGGAGGACCAGAGGATCCAAATGGCAAACAACTTCCGCCCCCCTCAGCCTCTGAAGGGAAGAGTTGTTCGAGCTTCCTTCAAGGCCTAAAGAAAACTGATAATGGGCCTGGAACATCCAAGAGCTTCCACATCTGAGATCCTAGAAACAGAACTCCAGTCTTCAGACTACACATGGAACACACAAGATGAGCATTTCCATGGATGCTGTACTTGGAAGGGAGATGGTCTCCTGGGTTTCTATTTTATTTGAAGTGCTCATTCTCTTGAGAACTGGGATCTTTTTAACTAGAACTGTTTAGTATAAGGGATGGTTGAGTAAACTAGACTTTGTCCAGGACCTGGAACTCTAAAAAATGGAATTAAAATGCAAAATGGGAAATGATTATTTATATAAAATATCTAGTACTGATGACCATAACTTATACTTGTTTCATTTAATACATAAGGAAACAGTAATGAATTTTGGACAAATTGGACTTAAATTTTCCTTACCAATCTGTAAGCATTTGCTGAGCTCTGATTTAAACATTGCTTCCACTGTGTTCTTGCTGTCTGACTCAGAGTGCACAAGTAGCACTAGCAAAATGTTCTTTACTTGCCTCAAGTAGGCACTGGTATGAAAACTAGACATATATTTTTACTGCTCTAAGATGCTGCTTTATAATTAAAAGTACCAGTGTAATGCTGTGTTTCAAAGCAGACCATTTCATTGCAGTGTTGCTTAGCCCACACAGCATCCAGGACTGTACTGATCACTTTGGGTGAAGAGTACATCCAGAACAATCCAGGTGTGTGTTTTGTGGTCCTAAACTGCTCAGATTCTACCTCAGGTAAGTGATTTGCTCTGCAATACAACCTGTTTCCTTGTCTGCCCTCCAGAAGGGAGGTATTTTGTTTACTGGTTAGGTGTTGAGTGCCCTGAGTGTGCATTGCTGCACAGCCACCCCTCCCCTCTGGCTGCCTGGCAGGGATGATGCTCCTGAGCCCTTTCCTGACCTCTTCCAAAGCAAGTTGCTTTAGAAAAGCCACGTGTTGGTGTTTCTGCTTCCGCAGCCTAGTCACAAATTCAGTCTCTGGCACCAAATACTGTGCTGGGAGCTGTGACTACCCACAGCCTGCTGTCAGTTACTTTAATTCTGGGCCTATTTTGTCTGTATAGTCAAATAGGAATTGCTGATGTTCATCACTTGTCATCAGCTGAGATGGAGATATCAAAAAGAAGAGGGAGAGCAGTAGCTCCTATGGGCTGTTCTCTCCCTCAGAGGGAGGAAGACACTGGATGTGGAGCACAATAAAGGAATAAAAGACTAAAATTCTGCTTCTCAGCTCTGTTTTTTCTGGTATATTGACTTAAACTTTCTATCAGTTTCCTCTTATGTAAAAAGAGGTGACACTGACCTACCTCACAGGGCTGTTGTGAGGGCTAATTCAGCATTGGGTTACATGTGAGATCCTTAGACAGGACATGCTAAAGGCAACAGAAAATCCTGATAAAGTGCAATGGTTTTTGCTATTTTGAATGTAACTTTGCTAGTATGTAATGCAAACTGGTATTGCAGAAAATCTATTTAATGTATCTTAATTTCTTTAACAAATGAAATAAATGAGACTTTAAAATCAAGTTTGCTTATCTTCATCCTTAATCCTCTCCCAACTTACAGAACCATTTTTCTTGGACTTGTATTAACAGAAATGATGTTTGATATTTTCAACTGATGCTTCAGTTCCATGGAAGCCTTGATTAAACTGTAGTAGAATGGTCTAAGCACAGATAAGTGTGATCCCTCCCAAGTTTCTGGGCATTTTTTTTAAGGTCTAGAAACCATTTCTGACCCATCTTTAGGGATTAACAGCTTCTGCTTCAGCTTAATCCTTTCATTCAAATTCTGACATCTTTTGTGTCTTGAATGATCTCTTGCCAGTGAGAATTGAATTACTGTCATAATGAATTTTATGTCCCTGTTAATTTTAACTTGCATCATGAGATACAATTTGAAATGTCTTTCAAAAGAACTGTATATAGTATCTGATAGTCCAAGTATATTTAAATCTGGCAAATTAAAATACTTTCTGACTAAATCATAGCCAGTATTAGTTCCCATATGTAGCCTAATCAAGCTGCTGCTGCACTAATGTTGACATTCACAGAGCAGGTCACCGATGGATATTTTCAGTCTTTTCTCTTTTACGTGTGTGAGGTTTCTGCTCACTCAGCCTCTCACCCAAGGTAAGGAGGGCTTGTACACCAAAACTGTCCAGTCTTTCCCCAGCTACAGCCAGTCAGTATAATAAAATAAAGAGTTCATTTAACCCCAGAATGTGTCCTTCCTATGACCTTAAACACAACACTTAAGCTACTTTCAGGGTGGTTTAGGCATGAACAACAGAAGGATAATGTTTAGCTCCCAAGGTCACTGTAAAAGCTTAGCCATTGTAAAGAGCTTTAAATGCTGAATCACCCCAAGGTGTGCAGTTCCAGGGAGAAATTGAACTATACCTTCATTCAGAAACAAATTTTATTTTACTTACAGGGGTGTTTTTTCAGTTGTTGGATTGAAGAATGTGTTCTATTTTTTTTTTAACAAGAAGCAAAATGTATAAGGAAGCATTTTATAATTTTTGGGTTTTGTGATCAAATAAAAAAGCAAAAATAGTACCCACTTGTTTTGTATGGTTTTTAAAAACTCCTGTTTAATGTACTTAATTTATTATGGGATTGAACAAGTCTAGAACTGCCTTTGATTAAATGTGTTGGAGGACAGAGGGGAGTTGACTGTAACTCCTCCAGCAAGACTTGGATTAATTTGTCGCGGGATTGTGGCTCGTGACTGAGCAAACACGAGGTCCCACACTGAGCTCAGCAACTGAACTCACACAGGTGTAACAGCCACATTCCAAATGCCATCTAGTGGCTTCATGTCCACTTCTTGCCACGATGCTTAAAACCATTTTTAAGGCCAATTCAGTCAAAATGCAAAAGATGAGAGAATTTAACTTTTAACAGAATAAAATTTAAAGATATGAGTGAGTGTATCTGAAAACCCCAGACTGGCTGTATGTTTGTAGTCCTTGAAAGTCCTTTCTCAGATAAAAATTGATAAGTATTACAAAAGAAAGTTGATAAACCAGTTATATTTTTTTTCCTTGTTTCACTGCTGAGATGTAGTGTGCAGTTTACCAAGCAGAGGACCTTAACTTTAGCTTTTAACCTTTAACAGCTATAGATACAGTTCAGCTTAGGGTTTTTCCCCCATCCTCTTGCAAGCAGATTTTTAGGCACTGTCAGTCAGTCACAGGTGCTACGATCTAGCAGTGATTTCCAATAGTAAATTTCATAATGAGTTTAAATTAATCCCAATATAAGCATCAGAGGAAAGGCTTTGCAAGGTAACCAAATGGTGCTTTTGGTAGAGTTCAAAGGTCAGAAAGATAAAAAAGGAGCATTTCAAGAAAAAACAGAGATAAGCCTGAAGAAAATGTGATGTTATACCTCAGATTAGCTGTTTACCTCTGAATTCCTTTAGTGAAAGCATGTTACTGACTGTACAAGTGGGGGTCTCATGCTTTTTCTCTCTTACCCTGAGGAAAATACAGTAGATGATAAACCTGACTGACCTGAACAGAACTATTCCCAACTTTCATGGCTGCAATGCAGAGAATGTGCATTCCTCTGATGTTCCATTCATGCTGCTGCCTGCATTACATTTGACATTTAGTCAAATTTCAGTGCCTTACTCCAGGTTGTGAACAGCAGCACAGTGATGCAAATCATCATTTCATATTAATATATGTACATAGTAGAATATTAAATGTAGCAATTCAGGAGTCAGCTCACTCTGATCTGCTGTTGGAGGGGAAGGAGGTGGAAGGAGGAGAGGGAGGAAAGGAATGGAATTAGTGTTTTACACCTGAGCACTTCATACCAAGCCTTTCCTGCTCTTGAAAGCTGCCCCCAAGAAATTTCAACTTACTTTTACAGTGTCACAGAACCTTAATGAACATGTATTTCAGTTTAACCTGAACTAATTTAAAGCAAGATCCAGTAATAATTATATATGTAGTGTTCAGATCCCATTACAGGAACTAAATAGACCTTTGCACCAGTACTTACATTCATTTAAACTGGACCTGCAGATTAATCCTGGAAACTACAGACTCCCTGCAACATGAGAGGTTAAATGGGGCTGGAAACTTGGAATGGCATTTTTCCTACAGTTGTTCCTTATGTTCACCTCTGTTTATTGATGTTTCTTGCAGCTTGTTTTCTTTCCTAGAATTTCAGTATTTGTTTTGGATTATACAGGAAAATCATAGACTGAAATTCTCTGTAAGCAAATTAGGAAATGCAATTACCATAACAGACCCAGAGTGTCCTTTTTTTTTTTGTTTGTTTGGGCGTTTTTGTTTGGTTTTGGTAAGAGAGCTCTGCATCTAAGGTGCTGATTTGCCTTTTGTAAAAATCCAGAACATGTTATAGAGGAAATGAAATGTCACTACGTATTCCCAGGGCAAGGTACACCCAGAAACGAGCTGACATTCTTAAAGGCTCTCAGCAGGAGGGTGCCCAAGTGTTTTGGGCACTGGTGTGTTTTCTGTTTCTGTTTCTGGTTAGTTGGACTGTTGTGCTTTTCGTGCAAAGGCAAGTTCTGACTCGATCTGTGTTCTGTAGGACAGGCCACAGAGAGACAATTCTTTCAAAGGACATTCCCTTGCACAATGGCCATTCACATTTCCAAAGGGTTTGGATTTATGGCCATTTCCTAATCTGTATCACTAGACCGAGTCTTTATTTCAAAAAAACCTCCAGTAAACGACTTCTAGGAGTAATAGTTTACTACTTTTCTTTGGATTCAAACTTTTTGCTACTAGTCAGTTCTTTGACAAAAATTAGTTATTTATTAGAAGTACTATTCCCATTTTTTAACTCATTTTCTTTGGAATATCAGATTTATTGGATGGTTCTGATCTCCGTGTGTCCCTGGAACAAGAAATGTTTACAAAGCATCAGGAGTCCCAGACCTTTTGTGAGTATCAATGAGTTAGTGGAAAATAATCCATCACAGGACCTGCTGTGAAGGCAGTGGGAACTCAGCTAAATCTGCTGTTTAAATTGCACCAGAGTAACCACAGCCAGTGGCCCAAATGAACAAAGGGGGGGGGAAGTCATGGGGAAGAAAGAAACCCCAAATACTGCTGTCTGGCCTAAACAAATAACACAGAAATGAGGACAAGAACGTATTTCCAAAGAAAACCAGAGTTGCAGACTGTACAAGTCAGTAGATAAAATTATATCTTGAAATTATCTAAATATAGGACTTGCTATCTTTTAACCTATCACTGCACCTTGATAACAATACCTGGAATTGGACTAATTTGTTTATAAATGCCAGAAAGGACTTCCTTCTGGCACAGAACATTTGATCCTGAACTTTAGCTCACTTGCAATAAGGAAAGTCAAAACTAAATCTTAGTTTTATTTGGAGAAACTCGAGTTACAATTTTTTCAGTGCAGATCAAGAACATAGAGCACTATGGCTACCAAGTCACTTTTGCTACAGAAATTTGTAATTTTTATTGGATATTTCTAAAGGAAAAAAAACTGCAAGCTGAACAATACTGTTTGTTTCCTCAGATCATATCAGAGAGTAGCATTTCTACTTTTATGACTTAAATTGTACATCACTTTAATTCATCAGCATAATCAAAGCAGAATCTACAGCTCAATTCAACTTAATATCGTGTCCTGTCAAGTACCTTTAATATGGTATTTTTTCTTGTGGTTAGAAAATATGGAACAAAAGTGACATCTTCTTCTGCAGGGCTGTTAACTGTTTCACCTTCATTGGTGTGGTTCCTAAATCACTTCACCTTGTGCCTATGAGCTTATGAAATAACTGCATGAACACGGGAGCTCTCAGCTCAAGGGAAGCATTTGACCACAGTGGGAGCACAGGAAACCCAGAGCAGTCAAGTTTCCAAACTGCTCCATGAGGTTTGACCACTTTCATAAATAGTACAAAAGCTGAAAGTTGGTAGGTCAAAATGAAGAATCGTTAAATCATGGGATGTCCTGAGTCGGAAGGGACCCACAAGGATCAAGTCCAACCCCTGGCCCTGCACAGGACACCCCAACAATCCCATCCTGTCCCCGAGAGTGTTGTCCAAACATTCCTTGAGCTCTATCACATTTGGGGCCGTGATCATTCCCCTGGGAGCCTCGAGATCCAAAAATTATTATTGGTAAATCTAAGCCCTGGAGCAGAGACACAGGTTTGTCAGATAAATAAAACAATTAGGTAAGACTTAAGTTAATTTTTTCCATGTGTGCTAAAATATTGTCCTGATGTTTTCCTTTAGGGTGACCTTTTCTGTTTGTTTGTTTGCTCTTCCAGCAAAAAAAGCTCAGGCTCAGAAAGTTATTGCCACATCCTTCCACAGGAGATAACCTGGGAGCACATTTATCTCCTCTGGGATACTTTCACGAGTTATTTAAATAAAAAATCCTTCAGTACAAGAAGCCAGGAGAATAAAAAATGTACTGTTAATATCAAACCCCTCGTGTTTGTGAGCTGCTGTTTTTGCAAAAATGACTGTTACAAGTCAGAGCAGAGACCACTCAGTAACGCCTCCGTTAACTGCACTAACTACTCATTAACCCCCGTGCCCTTTGGGCCCATTCCTTCCTCTTGTTACAGCCCTTAAAAACACTCAGTGGAAATTTTAACTGAGACAAGCAGAGATCTGACACCCCCAAAAACCGGAGAGTCAGCAAAACGAGCCTTTTTGTCCTCCATAATTTACGTGGCCTATCGGTTTCGAACGGGCTTTGCTATCTGAGCCCCGGCACCGCAGTGTAGAATGGGACTGAAAATGACCCTCCCTCAAGGGAACAGCGGGCTCTGCACGTTATTGACGTGAAGGAAATCGTTGCCGGTGCGTTTTTCACTAACACGTGTCGCTTACAGCTCGGGTTATCACCGAGCCCGGCCCCGCCGCCCCTCAGCGCCTGAGGGCGGCTCCCGCCGAGCGCGGGCTGGGCACAACATGGCGGAGGGGCCGGGCCGGGCCCGCCCCGCTGTGTCCTGACGGGAACCCGCCGGGGCTGGG
>WEKX01017109.1:1015068-1049263 GCA_013390025.1 Pitta sordida
CAAAGGGGTGTGCGGGACACGGGCTGTGCGGGCAGGATGTGCGTGGATCGGTGTGCGAGGCGGGATGGGTGGGGCTGGGACTGGGGCGGCGTGTGCGGAGACAGGACAGGGGTGTGTGTGTCACTGTGGGGCTGGGCCTGTGTGTGTGGGCAGTGTTGGGAACGCGGGTGAGGGGAATATGGGGCTGTAAAGCTGTTTTATGGGGAGAAGTGAACGCTGCTGCCGTGTGTGCCCCGGAGCTCTCCCGGGCAGCTCTGAGCGGTGCCGGGGATCGGGGCCGGCTCCGGTGGGGCACCAGGGATGCGGTGGCGGGAGGGGGTTTATGTAATTGGCTCTTACATAATGGACTTTAGCTCGTCTCTTTTATTAGCCCCGCTGCCGGGGGCGCACCTGCGGCTGGGGAGCCCCTGGAGCGCTGGAGGTCCGGGCGGGGAGCGGGGCTGGCTCGGGAATGTGCCCCTGACCTTGGGCGAGCACGTTGTGTCTGAGTGGTTTGGGCAGCTCTGGTGCTGCGAGGGGAAGCACAGGGCCTCTCTCTGTCAGCTGCTTGGGCAGGTTTGTTAAAACACTGTTTCAATCGCCTGTTTGATCGAGACTGTGAAAGTCGTCATTGTTTCAGCCTCATGTGGCTTAGAGGGGCAGGAAGAGGAAGTAGGAAAAGGCGAACGGGGAGCGGCCTGAGAAAGATTGGCAAACATGAAGGCTTGTGTTGTGCCCTTGGTGCTGGAGTTGGCAGTCTCAGCTGCCTTCCCATTATTTTGGTTGTGTTCTCTCTGCAGTACAACAAAGGGCATTGGCTGTGTTGGGAGGTGCCAGTGTCCCAGGAGGCTGCAGGCAGCAGCCTCAAGCAGTGAACTGCCACTGCCTTTTCCATCTGCTCTCCTGACACCAGCAGTAGAATCACACTGTGCCTTTGCCTGTCCTCACAGGGTCCCCAGAGTCAGAGTGGTGGGGTCTGTTGGAATGCTTGTCCACTTTTTCCTCTGTTAAGCATGGGTAGCACACTTCAGAAAGTTTGGTGATGTGGTGCTTTGGTTTTCTGAATGAAATTTAAGTAGTCCTTGGGTTGTATTAGTCACTCTTCTGTTTAGATTAGCTCAAGTTCAGTTTTGGCTCCTGCTGATTTCAATCAGATCTGATTTTCCTGAACCTGATCTGACTGGTTTCTTGCTAATCCTTGTGAAGTGCCCTGCTAAAAAACCAGCATTGCAGTAGGAACCAGCATCCTTGTCCTGAGACCCAGAGCATGTGGTGCTACACCTGAACATGATTAAGACCTCAGAGAAAATCTTGCTCTAACTAGCTGCTGCTGCTGGGGTCTTTGGGGACGAATTGTATTTCCAGTGTTACCACGTCACGAGTTTTTTAAATCCATGGGGTGAGATTCTGTTGTGAGTAAGCATCTGGTTGTACTCAGCAATATCCCACAGCTTGAATATCTTACTGGAAGTAGGAGACCATGGGATGGACCTCCCTCGTGGCCACTGAAGAGCTCCAGCTGTTCCAGTGCCCCTGGTTCCAGGGCTGTTGGCAGAAGAGCTCTTCACAGCTGCTTGTTCTAATTGCACCCCAAATAACCAAGACAAACTAAAGCGATAGAAGTTGTCGTGTAATTGTGTTATAACTTTCACTGCTTCAAAGTGCACAGTGCTGTGATAAATGCATTAATTGACCTGCTGTGGAATCTGCCTTCAGTTGTGTAAAAGGTCCTGCCTGCTGAAGGTTGGTTAAGACCTTGAAGGTAGAAAAAAGAGACCAGCTGAGTTTATAAACTGGGTCAGGATTGGAAAGGTAAACTGGCTTGTTCTCACTGTGAGGATCGTGGTCATTCATATAAATCATTAATGGGCCACATCTTTCAGTCTTGCCATAGGGTTTAACTGCTGATCTTCTCTTTGCTTTGATGTTTAGAGTCTATTAATAGAGTGGTGCTTTAGCAGGCTTTTTTTAAATGTTATGCATTAATTGTCAGTTAAGTTCTTGTTTTCCAGGTCACTGGATCTGTTTGTTCTGTGTCATGTTAGACAAGGCTTTTGCCTGTGCAGTTGCTGTAACATTTCTTGTAATGTTGCATTTTCTTCTTAGTCCTGCCATGATGATGAAAAACCTAGAAAGTAAAAAATATCTTTTCCAATAAGTTAACTGGAGGGGTGCAGTCATATCTTAACCTTGTAATTAAGTGATGGAAATTATATCACTTTCTCAAGGGACCTCTTATGGAAAAACATCCTGGATGTTTTTGAGAGCTTTAGGCTTGCTTTTGTACTGCTATAGAGAAAGCTTCTTGTGAGCCTCCTAAATTTTATTCCTTTTCTACACTTCTATTCCAGGCTGTAAGGGCATTCTGTGTGAGTGAAGGAAGGTGCTTCTGTTTGTGGAGTGACTTAGGATGTCAAGAACTGTCTCATCCTGGATCTTAAGCTCAGCCAGAAACAGCATTGTTCTACAAGGCAAAGGACGCTGGTACTCCATCTGTATCCCAAACAGAAACAGGATAAAATGGAAGCTTGTTTTCTCCAAAACACACCCCTACCCTGCTGGGAACTGCAGCTTAGACAACACTTTCTCCTTAAAGAAAGCATTCCGCCACACTTCCACCGAGGAGGAACACTTCTCTTTCCAGCTCTCTCCATCACAAATCAACGACATCCTCAGAGCAGGCGAACTGTCCCATAAAACCCTGGGTCTGGGTGGCAGCAGTGGGAATTCTGTGCTGAGGTTTGAGAGTAACCAGCTGGCCTCCAACAGCCCCATGGAGGACCGGCGGAGCGCGGCCACGTGCCTGCGCACAGCTGGGATGATGTTTGGGGTGTTTGATGGCCACGCGGGCTCGGCCTGTGCCCAGGCTGTGAGCCAGAGGCTGCTGCACTACATCGCCGTGTCCCTCATGTCCCGCCAGAGCCTGGAGGAGATCGAGCTGGCTGTGGAGGCCATGAAGCCAGTCCGGCCCATCCTGCAGTGGCACAAGCACCCCAATGACGTCGAGTACCAAGAGATAACCTCGCAGTACTTCGAAAACCTCCGCGTCTACTGGCAGCATTTGCTGGACCTGGACATGGAGCCAGGGTTTAGCTTAGAAGAAGCCATGGTGTGTGCGTTCAAAAGGTTGGACTCAGACATATCACTGGAAGTTCAGGCTCCTCAGGAAAATGAATTGATGAGGAATATTGCTCTCCAAGTAGCTTTTTCTGGTGCAACAGCCTGTGTAGCTCACGTTGACGGTGTTCACTTACATGTTGCAAACACTGGTGATTGCAGAGCAGTTTTAGGGGTTCGGGAAGAAGATGGAACATGGTCTACTCTGCCTCTAACCCGAGACCACAATGCCTATGATGAATTTGAAATTAGAAGGTTGAAGAGAGAACATCCTAGATCCGAGGAGAAAACCCTCTTTGTGAATGACAGGTTACTGGGCATTCTCATGCCCTCCAGAGCCTTTGGAGATGTGCAGTTAAAATGGAGTAAAGAGTTGCAGCACAGTGTTCTCGAGAACAGCTGTGATGCTGAGGCTTTGAATATTTATCAGTACGTTCCTCCAAACTACCATACACCCCCTTACTTAACTGCAGAGCCTGAAGTCACATACCACAAATTAAGAAGCAAGGATAAGTTTCTAGTTATTGCTTCGGATGGGTTGTGGGAGATGCTGAGTAATGAGAAGGTTGTAAGACTCGTTGCTGGACACCTTACAGAGCTTAATGCGCAGAAACCACAACTGACTTTTAAGAAACCAATTAATTTGGGTTATATGCACAACTTGTTAGTTCAGAGGAAGAGCAGAGGCCTGGCCTCCCTGGACCAGAACATAGCGACTCATCTCATCAGACACGCCATCGGCAGCAACGAGTACGGGGAGATGGACCAGGAGAAACTGGCTGCCATGCTCACCCTGCCCGAGGACCTGGCCAGGATGTACAGGGATGACATCACTGTCACCGTGGTCTACTTCAACTCGGACACCATCGACAGCTACTACAGGAACCATGAGTAGAGCTCCCTGCTGCTCCTCCACGCACTGGGGAGCCATTCCTCCTTCTCCCCTGGTCCAGCCCTCACCAGTGTTACAGACTGGAAGCTCCTACATCTGTTTGTTACTTACTAGTTTGGAAAACAACTTTCCAGAAGCCAGTTTGGTGGAAGTTCCCTGAGTTTCCAGGGTTTCCAGGTCTGTGTACACTGAAGGAAAATGTTTTCATAAAACTTCACTGAAATGTGACTGAGCTGAGCCAGTTCTGATTCCATGAAAACCTCTGGGAAAACTTTCCAAATGAACAAAGGAGACAAATTTCACTGAGACTGGTACATTTCAGTAGAGATGGATAATAGGTGTAGCTGCATGGAGTGTCAGAAGGGCTCTGCTCTTGTGGGAAATGAGTAGCATCCTACTGAAGCACTGTAACTGCATTAAATAAATTAACTACCAAACCTTTTTGTGGTGTAGGTGTCAAATATTTTAACAAATTCCCTTGTATTTATGACACAACATGAAAGAAGGCTGTTAAAAGAACCCTGGGATTGTCAGACATATGTTTTCCTAATTCCTTAAAGTAGGAAAAGATTGTATTTTCTTCTGCAATTATTTTGAAGTGTGAATGCATATTCTCTTAACTCTGTGTGCACTTGTGTGACACCTTAGAACTCAAACACACGTGATGGTCTTGATTCACTGTTTAGGTTTTAACAGCACAAGACTTTAGCATTTAAGTGTTTTACTTAAAGAATATTCCCTTTTTTAAAGTATGAAATGTTATGCATCAAGTCCACCTGTCAGATCTAGAAGTTTAAGAATTCAGCTAAATATAAATACAGCACAAGAGAGAGAACTCTTCAGATTTATCTTAGAGGAAATAATGGGGCTGATCTTTAACCAGAGTATGTTTAATCTTTTATTCTTGCTTTTTGACTCACCTTTCCTTAGGGGTACGGGGTTATTTTCTCCAGGGAATGTATGTATGTTCTAGTTTCTGGACACACATCTTTGTGTGTTTTCCTTTATCCTGTGCTTTCTGGAGAGCTATCCAAGCTTCCAAATGAGCTTTTACAGGTGATGTTCTCTGGTGTCTCTGCCTTGTTTACACACCACAGGAACTGTGCAGCAGGAATGTGTGTCCTGGGAATATGGGACTGTTTGCTGTTGTTGCTATTAAGAACTCATGATAACAACATTGCTTTTTTTCCTGAAATTCACTTAAAAGCATTAGCCTTCCTGCTGCATTTCAATCTCAATCTGTAGGTAGCTGTTCTTTATGTAAAACTTTAAACACGGCCCTATTTATTTATACTTGTAAGTAATTAGTTTTCTCTGATTTTTCAACAGGAGACTGTCCACATTTCATTGTTTTGAAAGTATCACCATCCTTTTCGTTGGCTTGTCCTGTCTAACTGAACTAAGATGGCAATGAAGTGAACAGTCCCGGTCCAGCTTATACAAGGGACAGCCAAAATACATTCCCCATCATTACAGTAACTTTGATTTCCAAATATAACAGTAAAACTGCTGCAGGGGCCACAGTAAGAAAAACAAAAGCATAGGAATCAGCAACAGGTTGAGATGCAGCAAAGCTCCTAAAGAGAATGGCTTCCAGATAATATTCTTTCTATTTAATTTTTCAGCTGAATTCTCAGATGGAAAACAGCACAATATGTTCCAAAGCACAAGAATAACTTTGTGCAGTCTTTGGCAGGAGCAGGCAGCCACCAGAGGGATGGGAGCAGGCTCCTGAGGCGCTGATGGATTCGGGAAGGCCACACTGCCATCGTGTGTCGGTTTAACGAGCCGGGTGAGTGCGCAGGTAAAGGCCAGGAGCTTTTTGTGCCGGAGGCATCGGTGTGGGAGCAGGTGCTGAGGGGCTTCATCTTTGGCTCCTGGCTCTTCAGACTGAGAGAACGTGATCCTGACGGGAGGGAAGGTCAGCCGTCTCCTTGGCTGTGCAGTTTATAGGCTGCGGAGGAAAAGGGAATTCCAGAACCTTCTGTGAGCTGCTGAACCTTTTAAATTTTGTAACTGAACTCTGAGAGGTGAAAGTGTGTGAGGGCACGGAGAGCTGAGCACACAGACCCGTGTGTGGTGCTGTTCATAAGCAGCAGCAGAAGGTGAAGGGCAGAGCTGACCTGTTCTGGGACCTTTGGCATGGGAGCAGTTGGTGGCTGGATGAAGTTTTGAAGCTGGGCTGTGCAAGAGTGAGGGGATACAACGGGACCTGCAGCTGAGCAGCAAAGTGCCCAGCTGCAGGGGGGGGGTTGGTCTCCAAAGGAGAGACAGCCAGCGCTTGTTGAGTGGGCACGTTTTTGTGACCTATATTTATTTACACTTGAGAGTGTTTAAGTACAGGATCTCCAAAAGATTGAAAGATTGTGAGAGTAGCCGTAGTTAGAAAGGAAAGCTCTTGGGCCAGTGCACGTGGTGTCGTTGAGATCCTTCAATGTGAAAGTGAAGTTCAGCAGCTGTTTTTGTTCTCGGACCCTTCAGTGTCCAGGTTAAAATGATGCAGCTGAGCTCAGTGAGACAGCAAAGAGGCGCAGCTGATGCAAAAACCAGGGCCAGTGTATGCTGTGCACTTCGTGGCTGCATGGGAACAGTGGTGCCCAGCACTGTCTTTTCTGTTCTAGGACTGGTTTAGGGCAGCAGCTTCTGAATGTCTGTTAGACTAAAAGTGTCCAGCTGAGAATGAACATGGGCTCGTCCCCTTCCATTTGAAATTCTTAATTCACACCACAGGTGAGGAGCAATGTGAATTCCTGCCCAATTCTAGGTCCTTCCTGTGATGCTGTAAATAAGTGTTGTTCTTTCTAAGTCTTATCGAAAGTATCTTGACACTGCTGCTAAGTTTTGCCGCCTTCATAATTGAGAAGTTCCTCTTCTGTATTGTGAGTAATTTTAATTAGCAAACAGTGAAAACAGCTTTTCTGCATGCTGTCATCTGTTTTAGAAATCTTTTTTTATTATATATATTTAATGTTTTCAAGTACTAAAGTGTCACAAAAATAATACACCAGTATGAACATAACAATTTATCTACTGCCAAACTCAATTAAATCTACTTTGAGCAGCACAGCACTTAAAGGCAACCTGGCAGGAATCGAGTCTTTCATGGGGGAACTTCCTCTGCTGGAACAACTTCCAAAAGCATCTGGAGGTGCATAGTCATGGGCTCTATGGAAAGAAGTTATTGTTAGAGGCTTTATGAGAGAACATGATTTCAATTCAGACTATTCTTTTCATTGAGAAAATTGCCTTTCCAAGTAGTTGCCTGTTTCAAAGTGAAGAAGTTACAGGTGGGGAATAAAAATCTTTAGTTAATGGCGAAAGCAATGTTTTGAAATACTGGCAATCGAAAAACTGACTTTATGGATTAAATACGTAGTTCTGTTAACTCTAAAAGTCAGTTTCTTTGTGCTACTACAGTGATGTGTTCCTTCTTTGTGAATTAAGTTTAATTTTTTCTCAAGTCAAACATTACTTTTTTTCACAGGAAGCAGAAAACACAGACTTCAGTGTTTGGGAAATTGTTTCCCTGTGCACCCCCTCTGCTTTAGATGGGGTGGACCAGAAAATGAGCTTTGTTGCAATAATTAATCTCAAGTTCAGCCAATGTTCTGTTGAGTTTGGAGCTGGCTACCTGAATTATACTTACTTGATATTTTTTGGGGCCAGTCGAATTTAAAATGAACAAAAAGTGCGTAAACTATAAGTCCACTAAGTATAAATAGAACACAGTACAAATAAGCCAGTTCAGGCGCAGTGATGATTGGGGCCAACACCAGGACAATGGAGACCAGTGTCACGATGACAGGGATGATGATGGGCACCTGCAAGACACAAAGCACAGAATCACTTCTCCAGTCTTCTGCTGCTTTTACAGAATTTACTTGAGCAAAGAGTGGTTTTATTGCCTTATGCATTTTCTCCTTTTACAGTACCTGGAATCAGAATATGGAGAGGGAAATAGCTTCTGCTAAACCATTCACCAATATCTCTTTGTCTATATTGCAAAGTACAGTGCAAAAATTTGCCTTTCAATGAACCTGGGCCTGACTCCAGTGGAGTGACCTGGGTCTGATTTCCTATTCTCTTTCAGTGGTAATCTGCAGACTGCAGCTTCCCATCCCTCAAAGTCTGCCCTGTGCCCTGTGGTCTGTGCAAGTGAAAATCAACATTATGTCAACTTTCCTCAGTCCTTACAAGCTTTGTGCTGGTGCATAACAAACACATGGCCAGATTTCAGGTAAGAGGAGAAAAAGCCCAGGAGTCTGGCCAAGGATGTGTTTAAATATCCAGGAGGAGTTCATGCTACAGCATTTATGGGAATGGAGGAAAAGGCACGTGGAATGATGAACTTACCTTGATAGGTCTCTTGAGTTCCTTCCTCGTGAACCTCATCACAATGAGTGCCAGGATGGTCAAACCATAAAATATCCAGACTGCGAAACTAAAGTAATTTATGAGCGTTTCAATGTCACCAGGAATAATGTAAATAATTGCAATGGCCCCCTAAAAATGAGAACAAAAATTAGTGTCGTCTACTACAGAAGGCAACTGAATTTTACTAATGTGTCAATAAAGGCTTGTGCTTTATATTCCAAAGTGGGATCTGTGGGATCTTTTTGCTTAAAAACTTGGGTGTCAGTGTATTGCAGCACCTTTAAAGAGTGTGAGCACATCCTGTCAACATATGGTTACTTTTGTGTTCAATTTTAATTCCATTTTAAATCAGAAGGCTTAAAAAGTTTATTAAATTATTTCTTAATTTCTATTAATTGTTTGATTTTTACTTTAGTTTATTATAGTATGTTTATTTAATTTAATTTTTAATTTATTAATTTTTAAATATGTTTTATTGTTGACTGCATATTTTGAAGTGAAGGTACCCAATGTATTTTTAGGTTTTTATGTTACTGGGATTGAATAGATGTTGTTATGCCTTGAAGGTAAGTGAGCAAAATAAAAATACATAAAAGGAGGTTCTATTTTTATCTTAAAATGCATTTACTGACTGGAATTTTTTTAAGTGAGGTGTAAATGTATTCTTACATGGATGAAACGGGGAGGTGAAAGGATTGCCTGATACTAATCATTCATTTCACTTTTTGTTGTCATTTGCCTAAAATATTTCGATTTTTAAAACCCAGTTATGGATGTTCAAACTGAAAAATTGGGAGGGGTTTATACAGTCTTTTTCCCCCTGTCAATTTAGCAATTTTTTGTCTAGACAGTCAAAGATGTGTGTTGAAACTGGTTGTAAAAGTATGTTTTACTGGAGAACCCTTGTTGATTTGCCTGTCCTGAGGATCCATACTCACGTAAAACATGATGGCAGGGGCTGGTGTCAGGCGTTTCACACTAATGTAGGACAACACCTTGAGCATGTGCCCCTCCCGGCCTGCCACATAAACCAGCCTGGCAAAACAAAACCAGTGAAGAGAAAGTTATTTGGGGAAATAATAGGTCTTTACAGCCCTACTGTGTATTCAGCTGGATTTGAAATGTTAGGATATTTTAAATAGTAAGTGGAAGGGCTGAACAGCTGATAGAAAGGAATATCTTCACTTTCTAGTTTCCTTTATTATTACTGGTGCAGCCTTGTTTAAATTTAAACTTTTGACTGTTTAAATTATCAGCTTTAAAACTGACAAGAGTTGAAAAAACCGTCTTGTACTATATCTGCTTTGAATTAAGAATAAGAGACTATTTTCTAATTTTTCAAACCTGATTATCCACTGTTTCCTTTTGAAAATTAAACTATAGGTTTACAGGTACTTAAATTACATTTTGTATAATGTGGATCAGAAGAATGTCTTTATGTGTGTTGCTACATAAACGTGTGTCTAAAGTTTTCCATCCTTCAAAAACTTCCATTTGAAGATATTTAGAATGGCAACTTACCTGCCTGCAGTAAAACAGGTCCCATTGGCAGATCCAATTGTAGAAAATACCACAAAGAGAGGAACTATCCAAGAGGCTGGATAAAGGACTCTATCTCCAAATGTCTGGGATATGGGATTAAAATGAATCACTTTTGTCATTTTAACTACCATTTGATATATTCAGTAACGTTGGAGCCTGTTTGTAAGTAAAGCAAATGGATATCTGAGACATGTTACTAATAAAAACGTTGTATATTTTGGGTAGTTATTAAAGAGTGCTTTGCCAAATGAAGACCTGGATTAATTCCTGGACCACTCTACCAAATGGAGTGGGAGGATTGTTGTCATGATGTTTAAGATGCAGTATCTGTAGGAAACATTGGAAAACAGATGTAAAAACTGTACAGAAATGAAATTCTGTGAAAGCCCCCAGGCTGGGGATGTGTGTGCCAAGCACAAAGGAGGGGCACTGTGGCAGAGCACTCTCCCTCCCCCAGGAGTGCCAGCAGCAGGGACAGCAGCACAGCCTGAGCCTGGCAGGAGGGAGCTCAGGACAAACTCCAATGTCCTTTTCCTGGCCTTGAGTTTCCACCTGTGCCGGGCTATGTTGGTTATTGCTGCAGGAGAGATCAGGTCTCATATAGGGATGTCGATCTACTGCAAATAGTTTTGACCAGTGGGTTTTGGATTTTTAGCTGAGAGGTGGTTAACTTGTTTTTTTTTTAGTAAGCAGGGCCACAAAGACCTTTGTTTCTGCCCAAGTGGCACCAGAGCTGTTTCTCTGTCCACATGTAGGATGCTCCAAGGGCAATTCCAGCTGTACAAACCTCTCTGTCCTTCTGCTGTGCTACCTCTGCTCAGTGCCAGTTCTGAGGTTGGGTTAATTTAGTCTGATGAGTGCAGTGCTGGCTGGAAATGAATGGTGGACTGCAGAGGACTAGTTCTTACACAAGACAGAATTTGATAGAGACATTGCTGGACCTCCTGGTGCAAGCAAGATACTGAAACACACAGAAGATCTAAGTTTGACAAGCTTTTGTTTTTAAATATTTGGAAGTATTTTAACATTAATGTACTTCACTGTGCTACATCTATTTTCATGCTTGTCACATACTGTTTGTTTTCTCAAAAACCAACATTAAGAGAAATTTACTACATGATCTCAACAGCTGTTTCAGAGACAAGTATCCCATGGAAAATTTGAGTGGAACTTAAGGGACAGATATATTTTTTAAGATTTCAGAAAATTATATAATCTTTAATTTTTGCCTATAATAGTATGTCTTGTAATAATGTAAAAAATTTATCTTTCAGATTTGTTAAGGAAAAAAAAAACCCAAAAAGAATAAGGTGGAAGTGAATTCTGGACTGTTGTTATCTCCAGACCAACAGACTTTGATCTACTGCCATTTGGCACCTGCTGCTTTCCCAGAAACACTGGAGACACTGAAAAGGGCCAAGCAACTGTCAGAAGTGCTCAAGACTTGCCTGACTTTTGCTGCTCTTTTTTTTCTTCCCATATGACAGAACTACTGTTAAAATTCAGCATTACTGAAATTTTAGATTAAGAAATTAGAGTAGGTAACAAGGGGAAAGTGAAATTCATTGTACCTTAAGGAAAATTACAGGTTCCCCCCCAAGAAGAAATTTTACAACTTTATGACTTGGGTGAGTTTAATGCAGATGCTTTATTAGAAAATAAAGTGCTTACCACAGCGACTGCCTGGGACTGCAGGAGTTCTGTTGAGGACATTACAGTGAAATAGGAAACGTTTATCAGAACGTAACAAACTGTAACCAGGGGGATCCCAATAATTATAGACAGCGGGAGATTCCTAAGGAAGGAAAAGTGAGATCCATCAGCATTGCTGGGTTAGACTTGTCACAGTAAACTGTGGACTCCTAGTAGTCCATCTATGCTCTTTAGGTGCATTTACTTTTTCTTTTTGGTAGAGTCATGGAAAACAGGATTATAAATACAAATTTATGCAAAGATACAAAGTCTGTAATACCCAAAAGCTAATTAGCTTTGTCTGTTAGTGCTCAAACCTTGAAAAAATGCTGCTTTAAAAAAACAAACAAACAAAACATTTGCTTGCTTGTAGAAAAACATTGTGTTTAATTGTTGCCAATAGAAACACTGCTTTCCTACATAGCTTTACCTGTAAGGATTTTTAAGTTCTTCTGTGATGTAATTGAGTTGATTCCTGGAAGGAAAAACATTCATACATTATTTTAGCTGTCAGGTGTTCAAATGCTGCTATACTGTGATGTCAGGTATTTTCTAACGTTATTGCTTTTTACGTTTTCAGTTAAATAACCCCAACCAACAAACCAATACAACCAATTTTTTAAGTGGGAAAACTTCAGGACAAAACTTATTTGAGCTTCTTATCCAAGTGCCAGACTTGATTCACCATCTCTTTCCCCATTACCTCCAGTATTTCTGCAATTTTGCCCCCTTAAAAAGTCCATAGGAATGTCTGAATTAGCAGATTTACATGCCTGACATGGGACACTCCAGCTTGGCAACAGAACCTGGAAGTGTAATCTATTTAAAAATAATTTCAGTGTTAAAAGTTTTGAAATGGAACTTGCTTTGTTGTAAGTCAAGAAATATATTCTTATTTCCTTCCAAAACACAGACCTACATACAGACTTTCATAGTCTGCACATTCAGGAACAGCATGAATGCATTTGTGCCAGCTGGCATTTCCCAGTCCTCTTGTGCTAATCAAAGAGCACCATATATTCCACAAGAAATGGGATTTGATGGGGTAACCTGCGGGGAAAGCTCCTTTGCCCAAAACAGTGGAAATAAATGGTGTCATACTCTCATTCCTGCAGTATCTAAGCACCTTCAGCAGCAAAGCAGGAATCCTTTAGGGATCTAGTACCATTTCTTTCCCTAAAATATCAAAAAAGGGGGTAGAGTTTTGGGGGTTTTAACCAAACTGGTGTTCTTTATCCAGAATGCATCATGAGATTCATAATAAAAAAATCAGATGTTACCTTTTCCAGAGTTCTGCAGGGAGAGTGAATTAGTTAAAGACTGTTAAACTGTAACTGGTAGAGATTCCTTACCATCCATCATAGGCCCAGAGTCCATTATAAAATGCCAAACTGATGGAGCTGACAGAAATTTTACTGTCCTTGAAAGAATCTTGGAAGTTTTCAGTTTTTCCTGCAAGTAAGATGTAGATGACTGATCAGCGTTGAAACCCATTCTTGTTATCCCCATCAGATGAAGAAACATTCCAACATATTTGTCATGTTCTGAAACTTCTGTTAGAATGAACTACAACACCCTTTTGCATTTCATAGTATCACGGTATTGATACAGTTGGAAAGGACCTTGAAGATCATCTGGTCCAACCTATAATCCAACTGAAACCTAACATCTATAACATCTAAATCCTTACACTTAGCACCTCATCCAGGCTACCCTTGAACACCTCCAGGGACTGGAGTGTTGAATTTCCCACCCACCCCCTTCTCTAAAGGAAATTACCAAAGTTCCCAAGAGACTCAGAGCTGTGCCTAATTACTGTGACAATAGCAGAAACTAAGTTAATTCTTCAAGTAACGTATATTTGATTACCTTGTGCAAGTAGAACAATCCCACTTACAATAATGATTGTGACAATGATCATTTTAGCTGCTGTGAGAAAATTCTGGAGGTAGCTTCCCAGCTTCACACTCAGTGAATTCACCAATGTAATTACCACTAAAAGAAAGAAAATTATACATTTTTGCATTGTTTGCCATAATTGAGAGAAAGGCTGCCTCTTTAACCCTAAACACACAATTATTTACTGCACTGCTTTTTCCTCACACTGTCTATATCACGTATATAGAGGTTTTAGCATAGTGTGATTGGATAAGATGTAAAACAGTGAGGAAAATCAGCTTTCTGAAAGAGATTTTGATAGTACCTTTAACAAAAGAAAAAATGCACTGATAAATACAGAAATAATATTATTTTACAGAAATAGAGAAATAATAATTATTTTTCCTTCTTTTCTGCTAGAGGTAAGTGTCCATTATACAACTGTATCTATCTTAATAAAGAATAAAAACACCTTGGACTAGGAACAAATAATTTTTAAACCTATCCTTTTTATATGTTGTTGAATTAGTTACTGTGGGAAGGCCTTAAAGATTTCTGGTGTCTTTGTGAAGATGAAGCTCACAAGTCTCATTGATGGCGCCAAACACAAGTTGCTCTGCAATTTTGGATCTGGGCTGTGTTAAAAAGGTGTGAATCTTACCGATGGCAGCTGCTGCCAGACACTTGATGACAACCTGGGGTGGATCACAACCTGGATAAAAAGGAGCTGACGCGTATTCTGCAAAGCTGAGACAAATGATTGCAAATGAACTGGGTTTTGTCACCAGCAAGCTCGTCCAAGAAAACAAAAATGCTGGAATTGGGCCAAATGCCTCCATGAGATAAGGATATTCTCCTCCTGACTTTGTGATCATTGTACCAAGCTCGGCAAAACAAAGGGCACCTGAGGAAGGAGGAAAGCAGAGTTAGTCCATCCACCTTTCAACCTCTGACTGCCTGCAACAGATGATCACTTAATAGGCAGAAAAGTTAAGGAAATTGATATATATAAAGTGCATTATTCCTCTCTTCATGTTTCTGTCTATTTTACCGTATATGCAAAATAAAATTTTAATTACTTGTGAGCAGCTGGAAAAAATACCCTGAAATTATTAAGATATGGTTGAAAAATTACTACTATTGATCTTTAAGGCTGGGCCCAAACCACTACAAACCTTCTGATTTCACAATGTATTTCTGTTTAGGAAACCAATGCTTTAAGAAGCATTTAAGTGAGACCTGCACTGGCTGACACACCTTTTGGAAACCTGAAAAAACAGAGTTGCTGCACATTTTTGAAGTAAAGTTTCTACTAAGCTCAACATTAAAGTCCAATAATAGTTCCAGATCTGTATCTGGCATCTTGCATTAAGGTTTCTCTCTATGCTGTGTCCCTTGATAAAATACTCAAAGAATTCCTTTGTTTTATTTCTTGACTTATTTTGAGGTGCTCAGTGCTAAATTTTCAGAAAATCGAATCAGAATTGCACAAGTAGAAAACCAGCAGAAGTGTCCAGCTCACTGCCACCGAGTTTCACATTTTGCCTGTGATTTAAGTGCAAGAGTATCCCCTTTATTCCAGCCACTGGATGAACTCAGCAAAACCAAAACTTGATTTCAAAGTAAATTAAGAGTGTGATTTACAATTTTAAAACCTTGATTTGTCTTTTATAAACAGCACGTTTTGAATTTCTGACCAAGTGCTGCTATGCACATATACAACTGATTTTTGTCTGGGTGCTATTGGCTAATCTGTGAAATGAGAGGAGTATCCAGAAAGAGCGGACACACAGATTTAGGCAAAGATTCAGATTTTTTTGTTGCCTCCTTTACCTAATGTTGCCAGAACTCCACATGCTGCCCAGATGGTTAAACAAGGACCCACAGCTTCAACGTTGGCAAGGACTGATTTTGGAGAAACAAAGATACCTGAACCAATAATTGTACCAACAATCATACAGATCCCGCTGATGAGGCCCACCTTGAAATAAAAGGAGACAATTTTTGTGAGGAATTTCTCGCAATTCAGCAATTGCTTTTCAGTATCACAGAACCACACTAATTGTCATGACTGACTTATTTTTTCAGTTTATAAAAAATGTAAGTTCTACGAGGAAATACATTAAACTACTGTGAGAAGTTTCACTATTCTTTCCAAGATGCAAATGTACCCCGTGGTGTACCTGTGCTGCTTTCAAAATTCCACCTATTAGTGTTTTGCCTATTTCCTTTATTAAACTGTCTTTTGGATTATGTGAGTGTCAAATCAAACCTCATCGAAGTGAATTTCCCCTTTCCTCTCTGATTAAACCCTGAAATTCTTTTATGACCACTTGATGAACTCTCTGAATTTTTTAAGCTTCAGAAATTGGCTTCCATTNTCAACATTAAAACTTTCAGAAACAATGAGCTGAACTATCCCACTGCCACCTCTGAGAAATAAAAAGTGAAGTTCATGAAGTGCCTTGGTTGATTAACTTCTTTCTGTCTGACAAGTTCCAAGAGTTAAACATACGTTCTTAGCTTTGTGTTGGTTTATATCGGAGCTATTTAACTACAGTAATTAGCAGTTTCTGACACTGTAAACTAAGCACCATGTCGAGATATTTGCACATCACTGCTAAATTGGGACACAGCTGAGGTTCCCTCTGCCAGTCCTTCCCACACAGACAAAAGCAGGGGAAAAAAAGGAGGAAAAAAGTTTTACCTCCTTTTGTAGGTTCGTCTTTTGAGGTTCATGACTCTGAATGGATTGTCCATCCTCTCTTCCTTTGTCCTCACTTTTTCTTTTCCTCAAGCCTTCATCCATTTGGTTTTCTTGTTGAAATGTCTAAGGAAATAAACCCCAAACTGTCACTGTAGCTTATTATTTGCTTGAGTTTTGCTGATATCGTATATGTGGGTCCAGAATGCTGCCAGAAAATGCACACACTCCTTCAGGGGCAAAGCACTCCACTGAACCACCTCCTGGGAAAAGGAATCTCAGGAGTTCTGTGGATTTTCCTCGTACCCACCTGGCAGGGGATGTGTCACGTTACATTCAGGTCTCAGGATGTTCTTGCTGAAACGATCAAGCTTTTATAGCCAGTCCTTCCTTGGAATTCCTCCAGAGATCCAGGCAGGTTTTCTCTTTCTCCCCAAAGCTGGTCTGTTTTCTTCCTATCTAGGAAACTTTCTGATCTCAGGCCTTANTCCATGCTTTAGGTATTTGGGCACAGGAATTGTCGTGCTCCTGCTGGGGGGTGATAAGATCATGTTCTCCTGACTTTGTAGTGACCTAAGTGTTCCATGAAACCCCTGAAACTTTAGGCATGTCCTGCTTAAACAAGTGCTACATAGTTATATTTTTNAGGCCTTAAATGACAGCTGTCTCAGTTCCTTGGCGATGCAATTAGCGAGGGTGGGCCCTGGAATTATCTAATTAGCAGC
Source organism: Pitta sordida (assembly GCA_013390025.1). Classification (NCBI taxonomy): domain Eukaryota; kingdom Metazoa; phylum Chordata; class Aves; order Passeriformes; family Pittidae; genus Pitta; species Pitta sordida. The sequence goes on from WEKX01017109.1 coordinate 1,031,972, forward strand.
TCTTTGTCTCAGAGTCACCAGTCTTCTCCGTGTTGATTTGGAGTGAATGATTTCTACTCAATGTTTTGTCCTGTTAAGAATCAGAATGTAAACAGGTTTTTTTTCAAATTTAAACTGAGACACGCGATGTTTTGTTTTTTTCAGTGAGGGTTTTGCTTGTTTTCCCTAAATCTGTCTAAAATACAACCTGAGATGGTGAAGGAAATGGACCAGGTCAGGTCCTGAGTTCCAGAAGTGGATTCAGTCAAAAGTCTCTTCTCTCCCGAGACCATAAAACTATAATTACTAGAATCTGAATGCTGAAGAACCGTTTGCAGATATACAGACAGTACTGCATCATGTTTAGGCAACTTCAGTTGTGGGGTTTTTTTCAAAGTAAGTAGTAATTTGCTACAAAAACTGCAGCATTTTAAACGGACAGAATGTCTGTATTGGTACTGTTGGTCTTCAGGGCTATGTTCAGGTTTATGTTTTAAATTAAAAATTTTTTTAAAAAATAATTAAAAATTCAACTTTTAAGACTAAACCTACGATAGAAAATTGCTCACGTGAGGAATGCAGGGCTTGGGTCACTGGACCTCATTACAGCTTTGTGCCCAACTTCTCTCTCTAAAGTCATGAATTTAGACTTTCAATTATCATTGCTTTCACTTACCTTATATTTGCTTGGTGTTAATCGGGCCCAGGAATCTTTGTCCAGTGTATTTCTCCTGTCAGATTTCCCTCTCAAGGCATGTCCATGTCTGAAACCAGAACATGGTGAAGTGGCAGCAGATTAAGTACAGAGGTTATAAAAGATAATCATTAAACCCCTTCTTGGCCAAGCAGCTTTGAGATAGGAATCACAGGAAAACCTATAGTCCCAATTAGTTTATCTTTAAAAAAAGAAAAAAGGTCCTTGTTCCATTTGAGAATGTTTATCCAGTGCCTAAGCAGTGTACTACACAGTGAGAGTGAACCAGAGCTTGGAGAGTCTGTTTTGATGGTGTTTAGACCAAGCAGTTGCTAATTCAGAAGCAATTGTTTATTATGGGTGCATTAAAACCATCTGGCCAGATGTGAGTTGCATCCTGAGAAACAGAGAATGTTGGTATTTTTATCTTGAGAAGGTGGAGAAGCGTGAGCAGAAACGTTTCCTTTGTTTTTCAGTAACCTGAGGTGGCTGAGGGGCAGCTCGTGCTGCCTATGCTTGCACTTACAATTATTGTCCCTTGTTGTAAATGTTAAAAAAAATTTGCTTTAGTGAAAAATGCTATCCTTTATACTGTTTCATATCCAGGGGGAAAAAGTATTGTTATATCCTGAATTCTGGAATAAGGTTACTTCTTTCATTTAAACTAGTCATCCCTAAAATACTTGCAAACCCCCGCCCTTAATTGTGTTAATCATTTAATTGCTTTCAGCAATGCAATTGTGCAGCTCCTTTGCTGTATGACATTCAGAACAGAAGGTTCTGATCAAGGCCCTCTAACAGCAGCTGATTTTTTCCAATAAACATCTACTGTTAAAAGCTACAAGATGTTCTGGCGTTGGTCCCTGATGTGACCAGTTGTTATCTTGATAATACCTCCTGAACAGGTAGCACAGAACTGGAAATAAGAGTAACTTGTAGGCTCTGAGTATCCACAAAACTATCCTAAGCATGATTTGACAGTTGTTTTCCTCACTTTTTTTTTTTTTTTAAACTTATTTAAGCTGTAGTCTTGATCAACAGGCATTCCCTCTGCAATGATGATGCCAATTTGTGATTAAAAATGGACTCTAAACCCCTTGGTTTTATTTTCTCTGTTTTGTGATGGCTTGGACAGACTGTGCTGGGAATGTGTTTCTCCAAGACTGAGGTTGCAAAGTAACGTCAGTACTTAAAACAAACCCAAAGCTGTATTTTTAGTCGCTCTTTCCCATCTTTTTTTGTGTATGTAATCTTTGGGGTTTTGTGCAGATGTGTGTGTTTCAGCTGTCTTTTCTTTCTGTATCTACAGTCCACATGGTTTCTTCAGATACAATAAAGGCACCATTGATAATATGGTGAGTTTTTTTGCCTAAACAATTGGTTTCTTTGGTCAACTTTGAATATGCATCTGGAGAGTTCCCATCTGTCCAAGATGTGTCTTTAAGTTTCTTCAGTATCTTGGCCTTAACTTGTCTTCTAAAAATTCCTTCTAAAAACAGAAAAGTATTTTTGTTTATTGTCTCGTTTTGTTTTAGAGGTTCATCTTTTGGGGATGCTGTAAATTTATTAAAGGAGTTGCAATTTTACCAGCAACCCTCCTTTTCCTCAGTCACTGAAGGAAAAAATAAACACGGATTTCAAGCACTCTCATGTTATTTTCTTCCTGGACAAGAGAAATGGCACCGTGGGAAGAGACTCCTTTCCTCTCAAATAGGTACCCAGATGAAGAGATAAAGTAGTTCAAATTCCAAGGGATTACAGAGGAAAACACTCCGGGCTGGTCCTATTTAAACTCTGTAGTTTGAACCTTTTCAAATGCTACTTACCAATTAAATCGTAAAAAGTAATTTTCAACTTTAATTCAGGAAATAGCAAGGGCACAGTGTAAAAAATACACCTTTTATTATCATCAGCCACTAAAGGTTAATGTTTGTTAGGGTTGGTATTTATTGCTTGCAGCAATGCACGTTCTGCTTTGACCAACACTAAGGAAAACGGGAAGGATCATCCCAACCTGCAGGTTTTATTTGTAGCTTAGCAGTATCTCACGGTGGTACTTTCCATTCTAACCTTGCTGCTTGCAGGTGACTTCATTTTAATCACAGCACCAGTTTCCTTACATTTGCTCTTCTTTGAATCCAACCACTAACAGATGTGCTGGAAGACATATCTCACTCCTGTCAGCCTCTCTTAAGAGCACTTTTTTTCCTGAGCAATTGCAGGTAGGCTGCAAGAAAAGAGTCTTTTGGAATAGCTGTGGGGATGCTGGGTTATGCCACTGGATTCCAAGATCTTTGCATCTTGTGGGAGTCAGTAGAAAACATTCATGACCGTAGTTCTTAATGCCCATAGAATACATGGGGTTTAACTACTCATCTTTTTTCCCTACTTAGTTCTTGGTTACAGTGTAGTTGGTTCTGCCTCTGTGACAAATGAATCTTTTGAAAAGATCTTCAGTTTTACTAAAACTTTTGTACTAGACCTGCCTGAATAGTGCACAGTCTTTAGTCTAAAGATATTTGTCTCCTGTATTTTTGAAGCACAGCTGTCCAGACTCTTGACCAACTCATGAACACTGGTATGTCACTCTATCCAAAACGTCAGAAACAAATCAAGGGGGCTCCTCTTAAAGATGTTCTGGTGCAATTTTGATGTCTCTGAAGAAAATTAGCTGGAGTATGTCACACTAGTTTTATTCAAACATTTCAGGCTTTCACAGCCTGATCAATCAGTGATTCCTCTAATCCACAACCAGCTCCTCACCTTCTTCCCCTTGAAGTACCAGGCCTGACTCTGATCTCCTTTCTGAGTCCAAAATTCTGGTAGCACTGGCTTTGGGAGAGGAATCTGCATCTGTCCTGTGCCCATCTCTAGCTGAGGGAGAAAGCAGTGAACACTGATGCACTCTGTGGGTGTTATGATGTTCTGTGCTACTTCTGAAGTCTCATTTTAATTTTGTATTTACCAAACCCATGTTTTTGAGGTATAAAGCAGTTGTAATTCCTACAATACATATATATCTATGTTTTGTATTTGAACATGTGCTTATACAGGTATGTTGAAATAAATTTAGTAAAGGAAAAAAAACATTCAGGGCTAAAAAAAATCTGAAGAGCTCATTCACTGAGAAACCACATTTATTTTAAAAGTCCAGGAGTTTTTCTAGGGAAAATTACGTTGTTACTATGGAAAGAATAGACTCTGTGAATTGAGCCATGACACTTTAATGTGACAATCCAGAATTCCTGAATCGTTTTCTCAGTTCCTTGGCAGGAATGGAAGAACACCTGACATTTTTGTGTTGTCTTGTAAAAAGAAGCTGGAACTACTTCATGGGTTCAAATTCCAGACTAGAAGATTCTGTAAGTGCAAGGCAGGTGCAATACATGGGAATAGGTGTGTTCTGCCAGCTGTGGCCAAGGGGTGGGTAACAGAAAAGGATAAATCGGCATGGGTGGAGTTTTTGTAGTCAAATAATTCCTTTAGTGTAGCTTCTAAATTTGGTGTACCATCTGTAAAATAAGGCAAAGCTCTGTGATTTTTAAAAAAATCTCACAAAGTTCTGGGGGTTTAAGGTACAGCTCTCTTCAATATCTGTGTCCTAAACAGTAAAATTCCAACACATTCACACCTGAGTATGTTTTGAAACTCCTATTTCTAAGGAATTACCAACAAGATGGGTTTTCCACATGAAGCTGCTTGGTTTTACAAATTCTTGAGACATATTCAAAAAGGCAATTAAACCCAGATGAGAAAAATATGAAAGTAACTTACATATGCAGTTCTAAGATTGTATTTTCGTATTCAGAGATGCTTATATCAAAAAATATGATGCAAGAGGCTTCATTTTCAAAAACATTTGAGTATAGCCATGTTTGATACTCTTTCAGGGTCACTGTCAGCACATCTGCAATTGGAGCTCATGTGGAAACAAGGGGAGTGCAGGTGTCTGTATTGCCTGTCTCTGACTGAAGAGGGTTTTCAGACCTGGCACTTCAAATTAGGTTTTTCAAGGAAGACAGGAGACAGTCCTGGTTTAGTAACAGGCCATTCCCCTGACAAATTCACGTAATAATGAAGTTACTTAAGACTGTGCTTAGAAATAGTTTCTGGACCTTATTTTGAGGCATAGAGTCCTAAAAGAATTAAGGTGGAAAAGCCAGGAGAATGAAAGGATTTGAAGGTGTAGTTAAGTCTCTGGGCAGAGACCTTGACATAGTGGTGCTGTTAGACAGTTGTGTCAGTCAGTGCCTTAATGCCCCTGGCGTGCTGAACTTCTGCCTTGATGAGCAGCTAAGGCTGTTGCACTCATTTGAGTACCATCACACTGAAGTAATTAAAGTATATCTAAAAATCCTGATGGCATAATTTGATTTATCTATGTAGGTGGTTCCTCTCTTATCAGGGTGGTACCTGAGTGCACTGAGATTCTGCCAGTGCTTGGAGAGTCTCTGGATTCTTTGACTTTGCTCTGTACTGTGGAACCTGGGCCCCATCCCTGCCCATGGGGGTGATAGGATGGGAGGTGCTGTGCCCAGCCTCTCCTGAATAATGTCCCTCTGCTGAGTCATGGAAAACCTTTCCCCACACAAACAGCTATTTAACTTGGTTTTCTGCTCTCTGCCATAACTTTGATCAAAGCCAATGAAATTCTTCCATTATTTCTAATATTACACATCTATGACAGTTACAGGGGTTTTGTACTGCTGAAGTTTTTTGGTACCATTTAGGTTTTGTTATGCAAGTCATATAAAAATCAAAAATAAAGTCACCTCATACTAATATATAATGCTACAAAGTTGTTGTGAAATATTGTGAAAAAAAATCAACAATTATGAAAGCTAAGACAAACAGGCATCAATAATCTAAAAACTGGCACTGCTGCAGGGAATGCTCTAGAAAAACAAGTGGCTTTTGAAGCCACCTAGTCTGAAGCAGGACAAACAAGACAATCTGGCAAAGAGCTGCATCCTGTGCTGGCAGCTCATCCCCTTGGCAAAATTATGGTAGGAGTTCCCAACACCTGGGCTCCTGGAAATCCATGCAGTGATGGTTGTGCACTCAGACACCAGCAGTTGTCATGAGGATCCTTTGGTCTTGTTGCTTCACAGTCAAATTTTACTCTGCCCTTGAGATGACAAGATTTTTGGCAGCAATTCTGATACAAGGACATCCTTGCACCTTAGGAAGTCAAGAAGTTCCATCATAAGCAACAAGAACAGGCCATACATTTTTTGTCAGCTTGGCTCATACTCCATGTGGTGTTTTGAGGAGAACTTACTGAATCCTTTCAATTTTACTGAACACTGTCTCGCTCATCATTTATTTTGTGGCAAGGTGAGTGTCTGGGCTAGATTGCCAAACTTACCAGTTGTTTATCCTGTTAACTGGTCACTTGTCTTTAACTTAAAGCTGTACTAAATATTTCTTCAAATACCAAAGTAATGTTTTAGGTTAGATTTAGAATATGCTGCTGTCATTTTTTATGATCTTAAAAAATAGAGTCATTTTGAAGGGAGTCTAGGTTCCATTATATTTTGTGTTGCTGAAAAAGTCAAATTCAGGCACTGAGTTCTCCTTCTTATGAAATGCAGATTGTTATCACTGAGATTCTTGTTGAATTTAATTTTTAGTAGGGGATAAAGTTTTCACATCACAATAGGTAAGATCATGCCCATAAACAAGGTCCTTCTGAGAGCTGTCATCCAAGTGTGGCTCATGAACTGTGACAGCACTCCACATATTGTTCTTCCTCAGGGATTTATGTAAGAGTTCTTTCATTCTCCTGTTTTCTTTGGTTGTGGATTCCCAAATGATTTCAAGCTCCCCTTCTGTTTTCCTAGGGACAAAGTGAAGAGAAATCCTAATTTTAACAACATTTCAGCAGTGCAGAATTACAGTATGTGGATAAGAAAATCAGAAATGGCTTGTATTTAGGTGCTTGAAATTATCTGATTGAAACTCACTCCTACTGCTCTTGGGTTTCCCCTGACTCACTTCTAGTATGGATCAAATTACAACAAAATAAGGAAACCAAGATCAATTGATACAAAGCTGTTGCATGGAAAATAAGCCCACAGATTTTAATGCCGTAGACTAATACAGTTCATGGGCACTTCCTGAAGCACTGGACAGAGCCAGCCTCCTACACAACTGCTCCCCAACACCAGACCCTAAAAATGAGAAGCAAACCAATGCAGAACATAAATATGTTGAGATTAAATTATGTCAGGCTACTCTGCTGGCAAAAGGGGGACACTAAAAAATACAGAATCCATACATCCTGCAGAGCCCTTGTGATTGGTGACACTGCGAATGAAGTGGTGAAAAGTGGCCCAGTACCTTCCCACTTTGTGTTTCACCTTATGACTTGATGTATAGGTGGAAGATGAAAAAATCCTTATAGAGAAGGTTTTAAGATTATTCTTGCATATATTGCTTGGAATGAACTTTTGGTGGTGGACATCAGTAACCACTGAGAATTGAATTAAAAAAAGGCAGCAGGTGATAACAGTTCCGTTGCTAAGAGCAGTCCAAGACCCTGACCAATAATGTGAGGGGCCACATTAATGAGTTGGACCTTTCCATTTCTGCCAAGACACTACAAAGCCATTGAGAAGCAATCATGTTTGAAACACCAAAACCGGAGATGACTTCGTTCTCACAAAGTATATTTCTCCCTGAGACAGGAGTGGCTGATACTATCAGTGCTCAGAATACCTGGCATTTGAAACTAGATCCATGCTCAGTTTAGATCCATGTGCTGTTTCCAGATGTCTTTACACAAAAGGCTAAACAGTATGAAACAAACTTACCTTTTATATTAATGTAGGTTGTTATTACTTAAGTAAGTAAAAATAAAAATTCCTTTAGACACTTCCTAGCCAAAATGTAAGGCTTTGTATCTTGTTGAGAATAAACAAAATGCCAATGCTGGACTGCTTGATGTTTGAGGATGAAAAAAATTAACAGAAGTAGCTTCTAGCTTCTGAAGCTTCTTTACAGCAAAGCTTTCTGCCCTTATTGAACTAAATTCATTCAGCCTTAATCTCAGAATTTTATTTGGCTGCTGGCTCAAGAGTTAATTTTCATCTATCTTGTAAGAGTTTATTTAAACATTCCTTATCACAAAGATCAACACTCTTTATCACCGTTACAATTTGGTATATCACCCTGCAGGTCAAGACAGCTCCTCCCCTCCCTCCTGTGCAAAGCTTTGCTGCTTTAACCTTCTTCTGAGGAGAAGTCTACACCACTTTCAAACCATACTTTACATCCACACTGCTGTTTGTCTGCAGGAGATTTACAAAATCAACTCTGACCCAGAAAACTAAAGGTAAGTGTTCTGTGACATAAGACTGGTAGCCTTTATGACCATGTTTTTATACCCTAGGACTGCATCATCAACTTTGTTTATATCTCAAACATGAAATGTACTATATTTAAGGTGTGTGATAATAAAGACTCTGAAGATTACTCCATGAGTAATAAAGATGTTACAATGAGCTGCCTGAAGAACAGGAAGGTATTGCTTTCTCACCAGTTACTTTAGGTTTGATAGCTTGAATTTGCAGTATTATCCAGTAAAGGCTGTAATTACTTAGAAGGCTCTATAAAGCAGCTTCTAGGAAGGTAAAATTTGAGTACCTTTTAGTGGCTTTAAAAGCTTTTATTTACCAAAATAACAATTACATCTATGTGTTTCTCTTTAAAAACCAAGTAGAAAATTCTCATCCCTTGGATGCAATGGGTAACTCCTGGTTTTTGTCATCAAGTGAAAGAATGCAGGAGGGGAGAAAATTTCAAATTTTCAATTTCAAGAAAATTTCTGACTTGCTCCAATTTTGTAACACCACATGATAAAACTAAATGCAAGAACAAACGCAACTATGTATAGGAAAAAGTCTTCTGTCTTCACCTACTTATAGGGCTTTTGGTTAGACTGACTGCAGTCAGTGCCTTTAAAATAAAACTTAATTTGTTTTACAGTCTTCCTAAAGTGAAATGTTAACCTTAATAAAATACAAAATCAACCACTCAGTCAGCATGCCTTCAGCTACACTTTAAATTAAACTGACTTGTCTGCTTAAAATGTGGCATGCTACTCTTATTTTCATTGCTCAACACTGAAATTAGAGAATCAAATATACAATATTTTTATTGTATGCACTTACCTTAATGTTTATGCAGTAATTGGGAGGAACTGTGCTGATACAAGGCAGGTAATACCAAGCCCTGTTTTTCTATTGTCCATTAAAATTTTTATTTCACAATGGCACTGATGACTTGAGAAATTGTAACTTTTCCTTAGTCGTAAACACATTTTCCATTATGCTGACAATGTTATCGTGCTATGAAGCTTTCCACCAAAAGGAAAAAGTACCTTTAAATGACTCTAAAGGATATTTAACACTGACAATCATAATCTTGTATAAATCTGTTAAATTATATTTTCTGCTCTTTATTTTGCACATAGCCAATCTAAGTCACTTATTAATAAAGCAGTAAGGAAACACATCTTATGTGTACTTATTAGATTCCTTTATCTTCCTACTACTCTGAAAACTGTTGAGGACTGTGGATGGGAAAGTGCCTGTCAAATAAACTAACGTATCTTGATTTATAGAACTCCCTCAAATCATCAGAGAGTAGCCTCAGGTTGATAATTTTTTTAAGAAGTGCCAAGAACTGCAGTAGCCATTCAGATTAAATTCCTCCTTCAAAAGAGGAGTTGGGAATTAAGAGCAGGGTTTCAGCACTTCCAGTACAGCCAGAAGGAGTTAGAAGAGCAACCCTGGACCTCCCAGCCCAGGCTCTCATGGCTGTGTGCAGGTACTTCCCTGTACTCCATCCACAAGTTTGCAGATGACACAAAGTTGGAAGCCAGTATGGATCTGCTGGAGGGCAGGAGGGCTCTGCAGAGGGCCCAGGAAAGGCTGGAGAGATGGGCTCAATCCAGTGGTATGAGCTTCAACATGATCAAGTGCCAGGTTCTGCACTTTGGCCACGACAACTCCCTGCAGCAGCACAGGCTGGGACAGAGGGGCTGGAGAGCAGCACAAAGGGACTTGGGGGTGCTGAGGGACAGGAACTGAACATGAGCCACAGTGTGCCCAGGTGGCCCAGAAGGCCAATGGCACCTGGCCTGGATCAGGAATAGTGTGGGCAGCAGGAGCAGGAAAGGGATTCCTCCCCTGTACTCGGCTCTGCTGAGGCTACACCCTGAGTGCTGTGTCCAGTTCTGGGCCCCTCAGTTTAGGGAGGATGTTGAGGTGCTGGAGCGTGTCCAGAGAAGGGCAGCGAGGATAGGGAAGAGACTGGAGCACAATTCCTGAGAGGAGCAGCTGAGGGAGCTGGGGGTGTTTAGCCTGGAGCAGAGGAGGCTCGGGGGGGACCTTATTGCTCTCCACAACTCCCTGACAGGAGGGGGAGCCGGGGGGGGGCCGTCTCTTCTCCCAGACAACCAGTGACAGAACGAGAGGACACAGTCTCAAGCTGCACCAAGGGAAGTGTGGGCTGGACTTTAGGAAAAAATTGTTTACAGAAACAGTGATTGGCTATTGCAATGGGCTGCCCAGGGAGGGGGTGTAGTCACTGTCCCTGGAAGTGTCTAAAAAGAGACTGGATGTGGCACTGAGTGCCAGGGGTTAGTTGGGTCTCAAAGGTCTTTTCCAACCGAGTCAATTCTGTGATTCCTTTCCCTGTCTGACCTCCCTGAACTGCTCCTGCCTGTGCCTCACCCACCTCTTCTGCTGCAGCACTTCATCCAGGGTTTCCTGTTTGTCTTGCAGCAGACGCTGGAGGTGCTTCATTTCTTGCTCATACCGAGCAGTCCTCCCAGCAAATTCTTTCTCCTGCTCAGTTATCTTGAGACTGATATCTCCAAGCTTCCCAGCTGCTTTCTTTTTATATGCCTGTAAGGGGTAAAGATAACAGAAAAATGGGATTAGTGTAGGAGAAATAAGGACAAGTCACTACCACCAAAAGAAATAGCTAGAGACACTGATTTGCAGTTTAATCTTCACATCCGTGCTGCCTTGTTTAAACATATCAGGTAGGTTGCATTATGGGATTTTTTTAACCTATTTGTTGATTTGAATGTATTACACTTTGCTTTATTCTGCATATAAAACTAGTTTGTACAGTGAATATCACACTGTAGGTTTGTCTTATGAGTGAACAGAATTAGGTGCAAAAAAGGGTTTCTTTTCCAAGATGCAAAGCTACACTTTATGGCACACATTATTTACCAATTGTCCAGCAGTCGTATTTATCAGCACATACCAAGTAAAAGTGTTTATGTTGTGTTTAATCTTAATACTCAAGAGGAAGAAAAGAACAGCTTCATGTTTTGAATTAGCTTGCTGCTTTACATAACAGTCATTCTGTTCAGTGAAGCAAAAGGGACTTTTTGCTTAATGGCTGTAATAACCAAATATATTGGTCTCATCTCAAAAATAAGAAATCATTTTTGTACAAAAGTATTTTGCATTCTGAAATAACATCCCTATCAAATTGCATAAGCACACAAGGAACTGAAAACTATGGCTTGTGTATTGGTACAAATGCCTAGATTCTGTTGGTCTTGACAAAAACCAAATCCAGTACGAAGACGAGTCCCATTTGCAGAATGGTTGCAAAACCAGTGGGGCACAAAGGGCAAAAGTGCACCATTTTCTTATGGCTGGAAAGCAGATATGAGAGTGACACAGTTCTGATCTTGCTGCTGTGGATAGACTGTAACATCTATGGAAAATGCAGCCTAGGCAGGTTAGGGTGGCTCTGGGCACACTGACACATGCTGGCATTGCAGAATCTTCCCAGCAGGCTCTTACCCTTGAATTGTTCAAGATAACCTATTAATGCTCTTTGAAGTGAAGCAGGTAGCAGTAAATAGGTTGGGGGAGATAACAGTTTTCAGGAAGAGGATGATAGCACGTAGCTGGAAGTCGTAATACTTCCCTGTAGAGCTAGAAAGGGTAGCTGGCCAAGGTCCTGGCACAAGTATAGGGTAAGCAAGATAAGGAATGATTATGGATGCAGCTACTGGTGCTGTAGAGGAAATAATATACACTTCTGTAAAGTCATTTCAGGAAGGTACACTCCTGGACACCAGAGCTCTGTTACAACTCACATACTGAGTTACAAACTGGAAGTTGGAGAATTCTGAATAGAGAGCCAAAAAAACATTATTTCTGCACACACAGGCTGCTGGCTATGATACATGTAATGAGCTGGTCATTTGTTGAGGCAACAAAGCTATTTTCTGTCAATCATTTGTTGTTTTTCTCAAATCCTTTACCAGTAAAACTGGAACTGTCTCTTCCAAAAGCAAAATACCATCTGAAGAAAAGTGTCTCACTGTCTATAGAAAGCGTTACAATTCTGACCCTGCAGAATAGCCCAGTGATGGGCTGTTCCACGGCCCTCTCCTCAGAGGACCTTGTCTCTGGACTTGTTAGACATCTTGCAAGTAGATGATTTGGTTGCAATGATGGAAAGATCTGTGTAATTGGCACTGTCAGTTCTGAAAAACAGAGCTCCTCACTGATCAGGAAGTGTTACAAATAGACCTTTATTGGTTTCTCTTTACCAATAACAATTTTGTACTCTAAATGCAGGATGTAGCAAGGCTGTAAGGAAAAATCAAGGGTGAATTAGTAAAAGTTGCATGAAAATGAGGGTGGTTAGAGCAGGAGACATTAGATAGTAGAAATCCTCAGTATAAAGGTTGTTTCTACCTGTTTTTACTGAACAAAATTATTATCAAATAGAGACTCAGAGTCCATGAACCATTTGCTATAATCTGAATTCTTTTTTTTGACAGCGTGCCTAATTTCAAGATGAATTACACTTGCAATGATGGAGAGGAAAAGGTGATTGTGAAGAGGAAAAGATTGACTGTGAACTGAAATGCAGAATCTGTTATCAGAGATTCACCATTCACCATCGTAAGCTCAAAATCTTGAATGTTTGACTAAAATACTTTGTATAAAAGAGATGGATCTTTCTCTGTGAGCTGTCCCTTTTGCTGCCATGAGACAGAGTGGCATGAAGATGAAGTTGAAGGACTCACATAGAATTCTGACTGTAAACAAGTACATCATTTCAACACCAGAAAAATTGGCTTCCTCAGGTTCTTCCCATGGACTATCCAACTGCTTGGTAATTACAATAATGGAAGTGCCAAGAGAGAGCCCAAGGAAGCCCAGGCACAGTGTGCACAGGATGACCATGGCACTGAGTCAGGGGCTCTCAGTTCCCAGGGTGTGATGGACCAAGAGCCCTTCTCCCAGCCATGCCCCCAGGACACTGGTAGGGCTGCTTGGATTCCTTTGGTTCCCTTTCTCTGGGGGTCTGTTTCCCGGGGATCCACACAGTGACCCTGAGTGTTACCTCTGCGTTTTGTTCCCTCCAGTCTCAGATATGGCTCCTGCCAGTGCCTCTGCTATGGAATTTGGACTCCTCAATGTAAAGCTGACATGCAATATTTCATCAATTGATAAATTTTTAACTGAACACAAACTTTAACCCTCATTAAAAAATCCACATAGTATGCCATGTATGTATTTTTGTTAAAGAACATTAATTTATGCGAATACTGGCAAAATTACAACGTGGTGCTCTTGTGTTTTCTCTTTTACTAAAAGGATGGTGGTTGCTGTCACCTGAGCTCAAAGTTACAAACAGTCTGAGACAGCCATCTCATTAACTGTGAACAGAACAGTTATTTAAAGGTTATTGTTTTAAAAAAAAACCCTCCTGGTTTTATCTAATACATTGTCACTGTTTTTCTGATATCAAAGGGAAATAAAGCTGCATGAACTGTCCTGCTCTACCATCGTGGAATCCTAGAGGACCAATTAAATAACACTTTTGAAGTAGGCTTTAGTATTTTTCCTTATCCAATATGCCTGAAAAATTATCTGACATAAGCCAAAGTACATAAAAGTAGAAATGAACATAAAATTGTTTTCAGCATTAAAATACTAAAGTAAATTTCATTTCTTGTGCAAACACTATTTTGTATTTAACTTATTTGATATTACTCTACTATTACTCTCTAAATTCCATGATTTCATGTGGTTACACTGATAACCTACCAAATGTTTTGTACAGTGAATGACTTCGTAAACTTTGTTTACAGTAATTGCTAAATTCCAAACTAAAAAGTGGTAGAAAATATATACAGATATAGGATATATAGAATCTTTAATTTGCTACATAATTGAAGCTGTGTATACAAATATTGACATGGGTTTGGGGTTTATTTTAGCAATAACCTGTTATTTAAAGATTTTCATAGTGATTTTATCTTTAATAAGAGATCTGCCAGATCTTGATTTATTTTGAGACTTCTCAATGAAAACCAAAAACCCAGGATTTTTATTAATTTACCTTTTTCAAAAGAATGAATTCAAAGGAAGAACTCTGGATCAGAAGATGTGCAAGGCACAAATGACCTGACTTGGTCACACTACAGAGCACAAATGAAATAGAAATAATCTTTTAATATTTTTACAACCAGTCCTGATTCTCCAGGTAATGCTGTGAATGTGATCACCTCACAGACATGCAAAGTACAAATACAATGGAAGAAGATACTCATGAAAACTGCAGTGATCATCTACTTTGCTTTTTAAATATATTTTAAGATAATCCATAAGTCTTTCATAAAACCACATACGTATTAACTATTGACTTCTCATTAAAAAACCTAAACTGTTTCATGATAAATATTTATTTATCTCAGAAACACTGTTTACCTTAACTTTTTCTTCCAGTCTTCCTAAGCGTAGACTGCCTTCTATCATTTTGTTGAGAACACCGTGATTCTCATTTTCCAAACATCTGGCCTGCAACCACACAGTACAAATAACTAAATGTACTCATTACCTTAGATTGTGCAGACAAAATACAGACACTGAGGAAGATACAACAATTCATTCTCTTTTGAGCTCCAATGGCCTCAAGAACCAACATGGAAAAAGAGTCCTGCAAATTTTTCTTTAATGGCTGATTAATGATTTGTCAATTGACTGAATATTATTGAACAGTATTATGCTTTTAGAATCAGAATCAACACTGACCACCTTGAACTACCCGTGTCCCTGCAGAGACATCTCACTTCACAAGGCAGAACTAACTGGCACTGCTGGAGTCTGAACTTCACGCTCAGTGAGTGAGTTTGACTCAGGGAGGCACCTGAATCGTACAATATAATAAAAGAAAAGTTTTGACAGCTACTAAATCAGGATTACTGCTCCACTATCAGAATTGATATAAACAAATTTGTTGCTGTTCTAGTTTAGGCCGTCATTGATCCTGGAAATATTAAGACTATCCCTTTATTTTTGTGAAAATGTGATTACTACAGATTTTTTTTTACTTTCAGTAGTAAAAATATAGGCTACCTTGTTAGTGCTGTACCCTTTCCAGTGTCCCTGTTCTTATGGCCAAAATCTGCATAAAATGAATTTCAAGGCCTTAATTCAATGAATAAATTAAAAAAAGTACAGCTAGGGTTAACAGCAGTAGCTTCTGGAAAAAAATGTGTTGCTCCCATCCTATCAAATAGCTAAATCCTAAAACTGAAATTATAGCTTTCTTTTCTGACAATTCAAATTAACAGTAACTTGTGCCAGTAGGATGATAACTGTGTGAAGTAATTAAGTAATGCTGATTATTTAAAATAATAAATTATTATTAATTATCTAAAGGTAATTACCAAATATACAAGATGATCACGTTCCTGAGCTATCTTCTCCACCAGGCCAATAAGGTTTGTTAGATAGTGATGGGCTGCAATTTCTTTCTCTGTTATTTCCTCCACCTGCAGCTGCAAAAGACCTATTTTCTTCTTTAATCGCCTATAAAATAACCAGAAATACGAAAATCATCAGATTGGGCATTAATAATGGCATTAAAAACTTGCATCACGTATGCAAATCAACACGCACAAGTCTCAAGGAGTCAAACATACTGTTAAAAATGCACTGGCTCACAAAGTTGGCAGGGCCCAAAGTATCATGTCCCACTTTTGGGGTTGTTTGACTTTAGACTGTGTTGTCTGAGTAACAACAGTAACAATGACTCAAAAGAATAGTTCATGCAATGGCTACAAGCTTATATTTCTTAAGAAATATAACAATATTATTATTATATAATGACAATAATATTGTGAATAGTGAAAGGCCTTATTTTCAGAAGAGTACACAAAGGATTAATTGCTATAACTAACTATTACTCATACAACTCACTATTAAAGACATGTTCCTGATGTGCATGTGGACACAGAAAAGTAAGCATGCAAACATACAAAGTTTAGCAAAATTTGACAACCAGGCTATTGGATGTGACAAAGACATGCTTAGGAAACATGTTTTTTCTGCGGTAAATAGAAAATGCACATTATGGGAAGTCCGACGTAGTTTTACAGCTATTTCTGCTGTTATTTTTAGAAATACAAGTACTTCTATACGAGAAAATGAAACCTGTTTGTCTTCTGTGTCATCTCCATTTCAGTTTCTAGGATCTTCTTGTCAGCCATGAAGGTATTTTTCTCCCGGAGCAGTTTCTTGTTCTCAGCCTGCAGTGCTGCCACCTTTCCCATCACATCTTCCATCTCACAAGACTTTTTCTCCTGCTCCTGTTTTAAAAGTCTGCAAAAACCAGCAGCATACAACAAGTGTCATATATTGACCTACTTCACTAAAAAGCGAAATTACAAGATATCTCTGTTGAAGGTATGAAAAATATACAGAGAATGCTGAATGTTCAGTGGTGACATGAGAGAGCTATTATAATCTCAAATCATGAGTTATTTATTCTATTATTTATTCATTCTGACTGCATTTCATTTAAATTACAAAAATGTGGCTCAGAAATATTCTGTTTCTACTTTTTTTGAAAAAAATATGCCAAAATACAAGGTGTGAGGACTTCCCAGGACAGCACTCTACCACAAAACTTGCACTATTCAAAGGCTTGACAGCAAACAAATTTCCAGAATGTCTTCAGGGAAACATTGCTGGGCAGCCTGTGCTGCACAACAGCATCTTGGAGTTGTGCTGTTTCATGTTATTTCACATTGTAAAGACTGGAGGAACCCGGAGCTTCTAGATGAGAATTTCAGGATCCTTTAGATGTGTTCCCAAAGACAGGAACAAAAGAACGAGAACATTTAATAGACAGTATTAATAGAATACATTTGACAAAAACTGTATCTTTCGTGTCTCCTACTATTTAAAACAGTATAATCAGCAGTAAGAACTGTATGGTAGAAACACTTCTACCCATGTTTCTAGACCTGTGATTTCCTTTTGTAAATTTAAATGTCGCTAAAAACCAAGACAGTATTTTTGAAATAAGTCCTTCTTTTCCTTTCTTTGTACCTGCATCACCAGCAGTTCTCACTGGCCTCCTACCCAGTCAGTGCTGTGTATGCAGCTCTGGTCATGTCCATGCTTTGCAGAATTGTTTCTCTATGCACCATCTATAAATTCCTACCTTTTAAAATCATCCACCACAGCCAAGTGCTCCTCTGCTGCTATTCTGCCATCCAACTTGGCTTTCAGTTCTTCACAAGTAGAATATAAAGCTTCTAACTGCCTCTGGTA
>WEKX01017115.1:5236-17654 GCA_013390025.1 Pitta sordida
GTCTGCTACATTTGCCTGGCAAATTCTGACTGTCTCTTAAAAAATTATTTCTAAGACCCCTCTTTGTCTGTCACAAGAACCTCATGCCCAGTGAGGGGTGCAATTAACCCTTCCAGCTTGACAGCAAGATTGATCTCTTGGGGTTCAATCATTCAGAAGACTTCTGTTTTCTTGCTTTCTTCATCTTGTCTCTATTAAAAAAACCCAAACAAACAAACAAACTCATAAACAAAACAACAACAAAAACAAAACCGCAACCAAAAAAACCACAACCAAAAACCTCCACAAAAAGCATATGCTGAAGAGTCTTATGAAAGCAAATATACATTTGCAGAGTTCAGGATTTCTCAAATTTATGCATGCTATATTCATAATTTGCCCTCTCTTCATGAGTTAAGTGAAACCTGCTAAGAACATCAAGTATTTTTGCCTTACTGTTGGTTACAGTATGCAAAGACAGGGGTAAGTCTTTAGATGTTTAAACCATCTCCAGTTGTCCTTGCAACATCCAGCAACTTCACATTGCAGTTTTTAACTGATTCCTTCTGACACTTGGGAATTTTTCTGAGGTTTGCTCTATAGGCAGTGGTAAGTATTGTTCAGCAACTGGCCAGAATCAAGGCTTCCACAGACTTCTGCTTCATTTGGCCCAGTGCATGATTCCAAAAATAATTCCACTAGTGGATTTCAGAGCTCCCTGGAGGTACTACTACTTCCCACTGAGAAATACCCTGGTCAGTCTGATGGTATTGCCCTTGTGCTTTTGGAAACACTGCAATGGCTTTGGGGCAGTAAATGAATTATTAACAAGCTAACAATTGGCAAGGTCCTCAACATTCAGACTCCTGCAGCACAAGGGAAACATGCAAGGATCAGACTTGTGCATTCCCTATCCTTCAGAAAGTGCCTTTATGAAACCTGGTTTCAACTACCTCCACCTTGTCCTTAAGCTTAGTAGTTCCCCTGAGTTCCTCTTTTATGACTGCAGAAATACTGTGTAAATCCATGTTTTATAATCTTTCTGGTTTTGGTTTTTTTTCATTTAGATGAGTTATGTTCTCAAATTAGGTCTGGAAACAATCTCATTATTTTCCTCTTCTGATAGACAAACTTCTTCATAATAAAGTTTTACTTACTTTATGCTATCCTTAGTTCAACCAAGTAGTATTTTTAAAATTCTTCTGGCCCTGGAATTTATTCTTTGGATCTGATCTTGATACATCTCAGTTCCTAGATTTTTTCCTCAAATCACCATCATTGGTTTTTGCTGACCAAAGGCCTACAAGATGTTTCTTCTGATTCATTACTTAGCTGAGTACCACTTTAGTACAGTGGTAAGTNGTTTTCAGTTGCATTAGTCACCTTTTCTGTCTGTGCTTTCTTTGCCATGCTCACATCATGGTTTCTAGCACTGTGGGCACATGTTTCCATCCTGTTATTACTGAATGATCCATCTGAGAACATCTTGATAGGGAGGACAGCACAGCCCTGGGGCAGGTTACTGGAAGTTACTTGTGAATCTCCATCCTTGAATGTTTTCAAGAGGGGAGTAGAAAAAGCCCTGATAGACTGATGTAGGCAGGCTCCAGTCCTGTTTCAAGAAGAACGCTGGACTAGTTGTCTCCTCTCAGCCAGAATTCTAGTATGTCTGGCATAAATTAATGGTCCGTTCACCCTGAGCTCTAATCCTGATGCATGCTTTGCAGAGGGTTTCGTGTGAGCTACTGGTGTTGTTGTCACCCTCTCTGCAAATACTTGGAAATTTTCTAAAGATATGTTATCCCTTGGAATTATTCCTTTCTAAAATGCTTAACACTGTCTTGACTTGCATATTTTGCTCTAGTGTATTCAATCTAGTGTTAGTTTTTATCAGTTCCAATTTTGATCCTTGTGACTGTTCCTGCCACTTGACTATTTTCATGCCCTTTCAGATTTCCCTAGTGCATGCAGTTTAAAGCACTGTCTGCTTTCCCTCATCTTCAGGCAGAAGCCGTCTGCTACATTTGCCTGGCAAATTCTGACTGTCTCTTAAAAAATTATTTCTAAGACCCCTCTTTGTCTGTCACAAGAACCTCATGCCCAGTGAGGGGTGCAATTAACCCTTCCAGCTTGACAGCAAGATTGATCTCTTGGGGTTCAATCATTCAGAAGACTTCTGTTTTCTTGCTTTCTTCATCTTGTCTCTATTAAAAAAACCCAAACAAACAAACAAACTCATAAACAAAACAACAACAAAAACAAAACCGCAACCAAAAAAACCACAACCAAAAACCTCCACAAAAAGCATATGCTGAAGAGTCTTATGAAAGCAAATATACATTTGCAGAGTTCAGGATTTCTCAAATTTATGCATGCTATATTCATAATTTGCCCTCTCTTCATGAGTTAAGTGAAACCTGCTAAGAACATCAAGTATTTTTGCCTTACTGTTGGTTACAGTATGCAAAGACAGGGGTAAGTCTNATTTAGATGAGTTATGTTCTCAAATTAGGTCTGGAAACAATCTCATTATTTTCCTCTTCTGATAGACAAACTTCTTCATAATAAAGTTTTACTTACTTTATGCTATCCTTAGTTCAACCAAGTAGTATTTTTAAAATTCTTCTGGCCCTGGAATTTATTCTTTGGATCTGATCTTGATACATCTCAGTTCCTAGATTTTTTCCTCAAATCACCATCATTGGTTTTTGCTGACCAAAGGCCTACAAGATGTTTCTTCTGATTCATTACTTAGCTGAGTACCACTTTAGTACAGTGGTAAGTGTCCTCACCTGTCATGTGGGAGACCCGGGTTCGATTCCCACCAGGGAGACAGTGTTAAGAGTTGGACTCGATGATCCTTGTGGGTCCCTTCCAACTCAGAATATTCTGTGATTCTGTGAGTGTCCCTATAACTAACATATAGTGCATGTTAATAAGACAGTGTACACTGATGACATCACTAGTGTACAATGTTCTGAAGCCTCTGATGACATCTGGACTTTACAAAAACTGCATTACTATTGCTCAGTAAAATGCATCACCAAGAAAAGGAAATGGGCCCACAAACAGTGAGACCACAAACTCCAGAGTTCCCTTTTTTGTTCACACAAAGCAGGGTTTAATTTTGCCTAGTGGTACACTTTGATCCAGACCAATCTACTACATTGTTAAGCAAGACACTTTTATTACTCTTCCATCCATTTTTCTTTCAAAGGTATTTTTTAAAGACTTGGAGGAATAAAGTATCAAACTCTTGAAGTTCCATCAAACAATAAAACACATGGACATGATTCACTGATGGCACCATTTAAATGATCTGTGGAATTGCATCAGAGACCATCTCAGGTCCTTATGTCAAGGTGATTCCATACTAACCTGGTTTTACCAGAATCAAAATAAAGTTGCATGTCTAAACCATGCTTTTATAAAACATAACTGATTTACCTGTTTTTATTACATATCTCCTGTAGTTTGCAGTATATTCTGTGGTATTATAGAGTAGTACTTTTATAGATAAACAAAATGTTCTGCGCACAATTGGGTATATCCTATGTTAACATTTTTTCTTAATAATCATGAACATATGTGAGGGTGTGCCTAAAGTTCTTCATTATAATAGGAAAAAGTCCTGTATAAATCAGTGAATAAAATCACTATTTCAGGTTTTTATTTTGTTTATGTTTAAGGAATAGTTTAGATAAGAAAGTAAGAACACATATGCAAAAAAATAGTAAGATAGTACTTTACCATGAATATTTCAGGGAATACAAAGACTACCGGAACAGAAAAAATGGCCTATGTGTAATATTATACATACATCATATTGTCTGTTTATGTATTTATAATTAAAATCATCTATTTAAATAAATTTGGGAAATCACTTTATGAATTATTATCATCGATAATAATTCCCAAATAATTTTCTTTTTCAGTTTGTAAGGATTAAATAACAAACTGTATTCCTTACTGCTGATTTCTACCATTAAACCAACTACATACAAGCAGTGCTGGTTGCAATATAAAGAATTATACTCCTGGGTCCTACTTGTATTCATTCTCAACCTACGCTTTAAAAATCCATTCATCAATTACTGTGCAGTGGCACCAGAGCTTAGCATGTGCATACTATTTTTCAACCATATTCCAGTGCAGTCTTCTGGAGATGAAGAGAGAGACTGAGTGTGTATAGTATGTGTGACTCCCCTGCCACACACAAAGGCACACATAGATCTGTGTATACATTCATAGCACACCACTCATAATTGCAGAGAAGCCCTTCACAGGGTGTGGATCTAATAGTCTTCATTCTCTGCTCCCCAGAATCTCTTGTAATGTTTGGAGCCTTAAACCAAACCAATTTTGTAAACAGTGTGCCAGCACCAGGAGTTTTTTGATATGCAGCGTAAGTGAATGCTGCGTAACATAAAATGATGGCCCTATAAATCCCATAGCACTGGTGATTCCCAGCCCCCTCTGCTATTGATAGCAACACCATTGTCTCCTGCTTTAAACTTCATCAATATGCAAACGGAGTGTCACTATGATGGGTGGTAACTTGGTTGGATGCACTTTCTACATTTCTGGCAAATGGGTATAATTATTTTCAGAGCTGCAGGCAACTCATGCATGTTTTATCCTCCATCTGGACCTGCATGGTACACAATAGTGATAAAAGATGATTTCTCCCCTTGGATCTTCATAGGCCATCATCGACACTGTCCTGATGAAATGGTCATGCATCCCCTAGCACTTCTATATCTGCCACAGCTTGACAACAAAATTATTTCCCTATAGTACTAAAACATTTCAAGTATTCAAGCCCTCTGTCCATATATTTGTTTTTCGAAGCATTCAACATTAGCATAATGTGGTAATTTATATATTGACAAATTAACTATTCGGAGATCTGAGCAGGACCTTATGAGGTCTGCAAAGCAGAGGAAAGCAAAATCTTTTTGCTCTCTACAGTAATGATAATGTTATCAAGCATTGGAGACAGGTTTTAATCTCCCATTTTTACTACTTTTCAGTCCAGGGCTCAGTTACTGCATGCTGAAGCTGAGATGCTTTGAATGGATCTATTGTCATGATTGTAGCTCACAACGAACTGCTTGAGCAAAAATGGGGAATATAGTCTTCCATCACTGACCATCAAGAAGGGAAAATGATGAAGGTAAAAAGGCTAGAACAGACTTTAATAAAAATAAATATTCAACACCATGATCAAAAATAAATTAAGCCCATATGGGCAACCAGAATCAATATCTGCAAAACTGAGATTGCTCACAAGAGAAAGAGAAGAAAGATCACCTTTCTTGGTTTCTTTGTTATGAAATCATTTTAATGATTAATATCCATCACTGCGATTTCCTTCCTTAGAAAGTGCAGGCTCCCCTTACAGGCTTCGCAATGATTCTTCAACAGTCAGACACCAGGATTCACATTGCTTGTACCAACCAAGGTAAAAGAAACCACTCTGGCCTTTACTACAGGAGTCTGATTCTCCCCCAGAATAAAGTAAGGACTAATTTCAACAGACACCAGGATGGGACTTGGTGTCTTCTGGTGCTCCATCCACGTGGCATGGCCATGCCAAACAAGCATCCTCCTGGGGTGTAGGTGAGGCGGGATGCACCCCTTAAGGTGTCACCGTGCCAGACTGTGCTGCCCATGTTATCACTCTGTGCAGGGCCACCGGCATCAGCACTCTTCATCATGGCTTTGCCAGGGTCACCATGGCAACAGTGTATAGATTTGCCCTTATTCAACCCCAGAGGCCACACTGAATTATGATGCAAAATTTGTTGTTGTCTGAATTCCTTTCAAGTCATGACTCATGTGTCAGGAAACAAGTCAATGTGTAGACAGTGGTAAAGATAAGGATGAGAAGAAACTCTGCATGCTTGTAGTGACATTCAAATATCAAGACCCCTTCAGACCCCACTTCTGTCTCATTTTCTGTATATTGATTCACTCTTTGGATGGGGACAGCAGTGGGGCTAGGCAACCATAGTGGGCAGAGAGAAGTGTGGCAGCCCTGACGTAACCACACTCCACCTCTAGCCCACAAAACCACTGTGCCTCTGAGGAAACCAATCCCATCCCAGGGCACAGACCATCTCCTGAGGGAGCAGGGCTGTCTCAGCAGTGCCATAGAGCAAAGGGAAGAGCAGTTTGTAAGTGAAAGTGTCATCTCTGCAAAAATTTTCATAGTTGTTAGCACAACCAGTTTACTAAAGGCTTCCTTGAATGTGGTAGCAGGAATGAAATATCCCACTGTCCTGACAACTGCAAACCCTAGCCAAGCTTCTCTATATCACTGTAGAGAAGGCTTCTCTATATCATCAGTACAGCTCTGCTCCCTGGCATACCTGCGGTATTTCTTTTATTTCAAAGTTTGATATTAATACAGATGGTAACATTTCGTCTTGGTTTAAGAAAATTAACTCCATCTCAGATGAAATCAATACATTCTTCCACAGTTTAGGTCCTTATTTTCCCCCACCCCCAAACCCCTGACAATTGCTCCAGAGTCAGGGAGGCCATCTCAGTGTTGAAGGAGGCCATCCAACCCTGACCTGATGGCGTAGAGGTAAAGACGCATCCTGGGAAAAGGGCAAGTGCAGTTACTTATTAGACCCAAATGCATACTCAAGAAACTTTCAAGTCCTACAACTGGATGCCACATAACTTTCTGTATAGGTACCCAGGTACTTTCTGTACCCACTCCTCACCCATGAGATGCTCCCCAACAGAAATCTGCCCCGGAGGAAAGCTGAAGGTTAACATGGACAGCTGAAGGCTAACAGTTCCATGCTGGAACATCATCCTATGCCCTCTGTAAAACAACAAGCAACCCATATACAAGCTCACAGCCCTTCTCAGATGACTTCCAGGGAGTCTAGACTGCTTGACATAGATAAATTGATAGCCAGACAATGTCTCTGCAGTAACATGACAGAGCTGGCCATGAAAAACCAACACCCTGTACTTCTTCCATAACTAATTGTTTTTTTCTCATTTTCTCAGCTTCTGGTAGGCATGGCTATTCTGGGAGTACCACTACTTGCAGAGTGAAGACCCTCTGGAGAATGATTGCAGGCTCATGGGCTATGGCTAATCCACTGGCTGTCATATGTTTGTTGCACCCCTCTCTGATGGGGCGTACTGGTCACCCCCCCAGCAGCTCATCCTTGCCCTCCTCTCTCCCCTCTGCCTATGACCAATGCCCTGAGGTGCAATAGACTGCTTCTCAGCGATGGCTTCCTAGCAGGATTGCATGGAGCATGGAGAGACAGCAGGAGCTTCTGCAATGTTATTCATTTTAAATGTGGTTTTATTTCTTTGACTGGTTAGATGGTTTCTTTTCTGGTTTATTTGTCCCTTATCTTCCCTAGCTTGTATGCTGAAATTAGCACTTCATTTTCACTTCAATCCCAGCCTAATATTAATGCAGGCAGCAGTGTAAGAATGTGAAAAAAGAAATCAAATCCTTTTCCTCCCTGAATCCACTGGTGATGGATTAAATACATGATTTTTCCTTTTATATTATGGAAATAGTTCTTTCATGTCTGAAGAAATATAGTACTAAAGCATTGTATTCAGGCACCTAAGCTGCCTTTGCTGTACTCTGAGCAAATAGAACTGGGGTAGTGGTGTTTTGTGTAAATAAGGCGCATGCTAGATTGAGTGAATTCGTGCTTTGTTTATCTAGTTACAATTTTTTTGTGTGTGATGGGTTGAAGTAACTTTTTTTTTCCTGGAAATTTGAAATATCTTCCCATTTGGTTTGCCGGTGGGGAGGTGCCTGGGCCAGATGGCGGCGGCAGGACAGCACGTAGAGGGAGGCGGAAGTCCCTGGCTGAGTGGTGTCCAGGGTGCTGAACCGCGGAGCTCCCCGGGCCGAGGTACCAGTGGCAAGACGGCGCCTTTTCTTCAGAGACGTGACGGCGGTGGCAGGCTGGGGAAGCTGCCGTGAGCGGCAGTGGACATATTTCAGCATGACTTTGGCCGCCTAGCTTTTCCAGTTTCTTTCCGGAAATGACTGAGAACTTTCCCGCGTCCCAGCCCTGGGGAACTCTGGGGGTAGCCTATGATTGATGGAAAAAACAAATGGAAAAAGAAGTCGAGTGAGGGATTTAAAAGTCCGTGTGCGGAGACAGAGGTGCGCTTTTCCCTTCAGGACGCATCCGAGCTGGGAGGTAACACCGCGGAGGCTCTGTGTGGTTAGGTGGAGACCATGTGGAATCTCTTGCCAGTCCAGTACTTGTTTCAGCTCTCCAAACCACATTTCTTCCCATCCCAGCAGCTGAATGATGGAGATCCATGGACCCTGGATCTTTCTTCTGCCTGTCAGTCCTCATCTGTTTCCAATCATCCCTGCTGGGTTTTTTTTCTTCACTGCCAGGACCACAGAGAAAGGATGGAGACTCCCGGACCCTAGTTTGGTCTACCAGCTTTCCTGTTCCCCTGGTTTCATCTGATGGCTTGCCTCCCTCCCTGTGAGCCCATTCGTTCCTGAGGGCAAATGGTACAGCCCCTGGCTATATACAGCAGCAGCTGGTATTCCTGCTGCTCTCTCCACTGCTTTTAGTCCTACATAGGTGTATTTTTGTGGGGGTGGTTAAGAGCTGTTGGTTTTTGTTGTTTCCTGTTATTGCTGTTGCCAGTTTTATTTCATAGATATACATATATATCTACGTACAGTCGTCCTTCGATTATCATGATGCCACAGGTCTCCCCCTCACCCCATGAAGCCCTCCATCCACAATGGTAGGAAGCTCATAATATGAACATTTTCCCCACATGCCGCGCCACTCTCTTCAGCCTCATAGCTCAGGGGGACAGTCCCAGCACTTCCACAAGCCCTCTGATGGGTCAGGGAAGCCAAGGGAATCTCTTCTGACTCCTCCCGAAGCCCTGGGAATCCTCAGGGTTCCCTTTGGCAGGGACTGGGGCACGGGGATTCCTAGCTTTCTCTGAGGCATTGGACAGGGTGGTGAAGGGTGTCCCCCACCCCAGAGGGGCCAAGGGAAGCGGCAGAGGGTGTCCCATGCCCCCGAGGGGCCTGGGCTGCCAGCGGGGCTTGTGCTCAGAGTTTCCGAGCATAGAGGAGCGGCGCGGGGCCAGCACCTGCTGCTTGTGCCCCCGGGCCAGTGGCAGAGCCAGCCCACGCAGTTTCTGAGCACAGGGGGGCAGCGCAGGGCTGGCAGCTGCCAGCACACCACTGGACCATGCCAGGAGTGAGTGGGGTGGTGCTGTGGGTAGGACTAATTTGCATATTCATGAGTGTCAGTTTGGCACAGGCCCAGCTGCAAATACACTGCGAAGCAGACTTCCAATATCATGAAGAAAACAGACTGCAAAGAAGTGAACCCACAAGAGAGGAACTGCAAAGTAGTGAGGGTTCACTGTATATCATACAGTTTTAGGTTAATATACAGTCATGCCTTGCTGCATTACAACTTCTCCATTGCGACTTCGCTGATTTGTGAGAAATTTTCCTCATGAATCTGCCTCGGTGATTCATGGAGCTCCCTGTTCAATGCATGCACAGTGCCTCTGCTTCACCAAGGGGCGGCACCGGTGCTCCCTGTGGGCCGTGTCTGGCCTGGCCCCGCTGGGAGGGCACGTGGTTCCTCCTGCTCCCATGGTGTTTATAGTCCCACAGCACCATGCTGCAGTCCCTGCCCTGCTCCTGTGTGTCTCCATGCCCAGTCCCTACCTCAGAGGACTTACACCACGGGATGCCCCAGGTGGCTGCTGGGACTCAGCGCAGCAATGCCTCAAGCCGTGCCGTCCCCTGTTACTCTAAGCCCACCTGGGGAACTGACGCCCACAGGGCACGTGTTACTGTTTCCATGGCTACAGGAGGGGAAGACGATGCAGTCTGTGCCCACGTACTGCACCCCCCGAGCACCTGGTGATGATGCAGACAGAGGAAAAATGCCCCATGCAAGTGAGACTGGCCTGGCTATGGCAGTGGTGGGGCAAGTGCTGTGTGCTGGAACAGAGCAGAGATGGGACGTGCCCACACCGCCACTGTAGCTGCTGTGCTAGGAGGAGGCTTCTGTTGCCCTATGCCCTCTCCGCACTGCAGCAGGGGGAAGTGGTGCTCTGCTGGGTCCATACAGCCAGTGCTGCTGCTCTTGCACTCTGGACCAGCAGATATATGTATCATAGCCACCACAGTTAAAAGGAAAGAACCTCTGACACCACCCCCTTCCATAATGGGCCCTGAGTGTCACAGTGTTTCAAAGTTAAGGTTTCCCAGGCTCCACAACTGCCAACCAGACCTCTGACACCACCCCCTTCCATAATGGGCCCTGAGTGTCACAGTGTTTCAAAGTTAAGGTTTCCCAGGCTCCACAACTGCCAACCAGAGTCTGGGGACACCCTTTCCCTGCCACAGTGCCAGAATTTCCCCACTGTGGAGACAGTGGCAGCAGACCAGCTGCGGCTGCAGAAGTAGCAGCATGGCTGAAGAGAAGCCCAGGAACTCTCCAAGGGTCTCCCCAGGCAGAGAGGGCTCAGAAACTGTCCCCTTTGTGCCCCTGTGCCGTGAGAGCCCATGGGGAAGAGTGGAAAATGCTCCCCAGTTCTCTGGAGTGGCGGGGGGGTGGAGTAATGAGCATGGCCTGTATTCATATTAATGACCTGCTCATATTTCCGAATTAGATATTTTGCAAGACCCTTGGGAGACCTGTTCCTCACAAACTGCAAGATATGACTGTATATACCTTTTATATCATAATCATACTCACTGGTTATGGGTCTCCTGCAAGTTCCATAGATTGCCCAATTTGCAAACACAAGTGCACCATGAATATGCCAACTTATTGCCATGAAAATGGCAACTTTGCAACACTGCAACACCCTGAAGCCCCTTAGGGCGATGAGGGGCATCGGTATCAGAGCTTTTTTCCCTTTTACTGCGACGGCTGCGATATGCCCACTGGTCCCTGGGGACACAATCACATTCTGCAGGCACTGCACAAGTGCTTTCCCTGGGGCTATGTATATCACCAGGTGTGGCAGCATGGGACGCACACTCCCTGGGGAAACACAGTGCTTGGCACTTGGATTCCGCCACAGTTAGCACACCTTCTGCCACTGGCATCGCCTCCCCTGACTGTGGCTATGGGAACAGTAATGCACACACATGCACAGGCTCCTGGCACAGGCAGGTAGTCTGCCCAGGCATGTGCATTTGTCGACTGGGAAGCTCCATGAGAAACTGGATAAGATTCTTGAAGAAATATTCCATGAATCACCGAAGACATGAATGAGAAGACACAAATGAGCGAGATATTTCTGTATATACAGTCATACCTCGCATATTCGCACTTCTGTTTTGTGTTTTCACATCGTCGCAGGTTTTTTGTTAGTGAAAGCTCCTCAGTTTCTTACAGGGTTTCCCCAGTGATGCATGCACAGTGTTCCTGCTGCCCTGCAGTGCAGGACCTGTCTGTGTCAGGGGGCAGAACAGCCATGCTTCGCAAGGTGGGTTGGCTTGCTCAAGCGCTGCCCTGAGTCCCTCCCTCTGTGTGTTGTAAAGGTTATATGGTGTCAGGACTTGGTGACAGGTGTTTGATGTGGGTCTTGGGTCCTTAGACTGTGCCGTGACAATGGCTCTAATTGGTTCTGGTATGGGATTTTTTTGTGTGTGTGTTTACCGTGTACTGGATCAAGAGTTGGTTGGATAATAGATCTCAGAGAGTGTTGGTTAATGGTGTTGTGTCCAGTTGGAGACCGGCCACTAGTGGGGTGACTCAGGGTTCAGTGTTGGGACCTGTCCTGTTCAGTATCTTTATTGATGATCTGGACAAAGAGATGGAGTCTATTATTAGTAAGTTTGTGGATGACACCAAGCTGAGGATAAATGTCGATCTGGTGGAAAATAGGAGGGCTCTGCAGAGAGACCTTGACAGACTGGATAGATGGGCTGAATCCAATGGCATGGGGTTCAACCAGTCTAAGTGTCAGGTCCTACACTTCGGTTACAATAACCCCATGCAGAACTATGGGCTGGGGATGGGATGGAATGGCTTCAGGATGATCAGGTGGAAAGGGATCTGGGAATGTCAGTAGATAGAAAACTTAACTTGAGCCAGAAGTGTGGCCAGGTGGCCAGAAAAGCCAATGGTATCTTGGCCTGCATCAGGAATAGTGTTATCAGTAGGACTCGGGAAGTTATTCTCCCCCTGTACTTGGCACTGGTTATACCACAGCTTGAGTACTGTGTACAGTTCTGGGGTCCTCAGTTTAAGAGGGATGTTGAGATCCTTGAATGTGTCCACAGAAGGGTGACAAAGATGATGAAGGGGCTGGAACATAAGCCCTATGAGAAGCAACTCAGAGAGCTGGGATTGTTCAGTCTGGAGAAGAGGAGGCTGAGGGGAGACCATATCGCTCTCTACAACTACCTGAAAGGGAG
>WEKX01017115.1:19195-30112 GCA_013390025.1 Pitta sordida
CAGTTCTGGGCTCCTCAGTTTAAGAGGGATGTTGAGATCCTTGAATGTGTCCACAGAAGGGTGACAAAGATGATGAAGGGGCTGGAACATAAGCCCTATGAGAAGCAACTCAGAGAGCTGGGATTGTTCAGTCTGGAGAAGAGGAGGCTGAGGGGAGACCATATCGCTCTCTACAACTACCTGAAAGGGAGGTGTAGCCAGCTGGGTGTTGGTCTCTTCTCTCTGGCTACAAGTGATAGAAGAAGAGGACACAGTCTTAAACTGCATCAGGGGAGATTTAGACTGGGCATTAGAGGGAACTTTTTCACTGAGAGGGTGATTTCTCAGTGGAATGGGCTTCCCAAGGAGGTGGTGGAGTCACCGTCCCTAGAGGTCTTTAAGAAAAGGTTGGATGATGTACTTGGTGGCGTGACCTAGATATTAGGGTAGTGTGTTATAGGTAGGATGGTGTGTTGGTAGCAGGATGACAACAGGTGAGGTAACAGGTTAGGCCAGGTTAGGTAATAAGGGATAGATTGGACTTGATGATCTCTGTGGTCTTTTCCAACCTTGCTAATTCTGTGATTCTGTGATTCCACAGTCCCCACATCTCCCACTGGTACCCTGGCCCCCGGTGCCAGGGCTGAGACTGTCCCACCACAGGATGGTCTTGGCAGTGGAGACGCCTTTCCAGAGCCAGCCTGGGAAGTCAGCTGCAGCCAGCTCCCACTGCAGACCGAGATCCCACAGCCTTCCTGCCACTGGGATCCTATAATTCGTGTGCGCTGGTGCAGCAGAGACCTTTGTCTCATGCCATGCGTGTCCCATCTCTAGCTGCTGCTCAGTCCTCCTAGGGACATGACGGGAAAGGCATCCTGCCAATTGCCAGGTCTGAGGGGGGCCTCATGGGCACAGGGCTGGGTCCGTTGCTAACCATAAACACACCATAAGCCGAGAGGCAAGGGCAGCTTCCTGCCAGTGAGTGGTGAGTCCATTTCCTACAAGTTTCTCTCACAGCTGTACTGAAAGGCTTTTAAACAAAGCGGATGCCAGGGTCCGCATCACAGCCCGTTGCAGGCAGAATGCAGCTGCACTTACAGCCGCATTCACCCAGAACGGAAAGAAATGTGCACCCTGTCAGGGACTGGCTCTGTGTATGTGTATGTATGCGTGTGTATGTGTCTCTGTGTGTCTGTGCATGTCTCTGTCTCTGTGTCTGTGTCTGTGTCCTTGCCCACCTCTGCTGTTGTCGTGAACCCTGCGCTGGGGCTCAGCCCATCCACCTCCCAGACACTGCTCCCCCTTCCCCTCCCTGCTGCAGGAATCCGAATGCAGGGGGCTGTGTTTGGCTGGGAAAAAAAAAAAAAAGAGAAGAAAAAAGGTCTGAGCACACCTTGACAGAGATGGGATGGGAGGGGATGTGCATGCTTGGGAGTGTGTATGTGGTTGTGTGTGTCCAGAGGTGCTGTTTCCATGTGAACAGGCAGGGGGATGCAGTGGGGGACTGAGGGGGAAGGGGCAACACCTGCCAACACCTCCCCTCACCTGTTCGCATAGAAACAGTGCCGCTGGACAAACACAACTGCACACACACATGCATGGACACACACCCTCTCCCATCTGATTTCTGCCAATGTGCACTTGGGCTCAGAACATTTCTTTCTTCCCTATTCTTCTGGCAGTGCACACCCCAGCCAAACACACACTCTCGCTCCTGTCCCCGCTGTCTCCAGCCACTTTGGGATCACCAGGGAGGTGGCCACACTCAGGGGGGAACAAGGAGCCAGGTGGGTGGCAGCGGGTCCCCCCAATGGGGAGGGGAAGGAAGGGCAGTGCCTGGGAAGCAGACAGGTCCTACCCTGGCGTGAGGGACCAGGGCAGCAGTGGGGGCAGGCGGGGACACAGACACAGACACACACAGACACAGACACACACAAACACAGACATGTTGTTGCTTTGTTCCCAGGAGAACTGGGCAGTGGCTAGAGATGGGACACATGTGACACAGGATGAAGGTCCCTGCCACACCATCACAAAGTGCTCTCACAGTTCTGACAGTGGGAGGGCTGTGGGATCTCACTCCGCAGCAGGAACCTAAGCAGGATGATATGGGAATTCCCACATGGGCTCCCACAGGGAACTCTGCAGACTCCCCGGGCAGAGAAGGGGCAGAGAATATTCCCTTCACTTCCCTGACCCATCTGAGGGTGCTGGGCAGCACCAAGAATGCTGTCCAGCACTAAACCTCTGAGGGGACAGGGTGACAGACATGCCTTATTTGCATACTCATGATGCGCCTATCTTCGTGGATTGGGTGATTCATGGCAAGGGAGAAGTTTTGAACCCCCATTGTAGAAAGATGGTTAGAATCTTAAGGGTGCTGGCCCTTTAAGACACTGCACGAAGCCCAGACCTGGCTCAAAACATGGCCTTGGAACAACAGAAATAGAAGAATGTTTTGATAATAGCTTCTTGTAGAAAACAGCAGGTGATTTGATAGTAATTGCAAAGTAGAAACTGCTCTGTGAGCATGAAATAGCAAAAATGTGCTATATGTGATCTGTGTGAACCCTGAATAAATGAGTCTTTGCTGTAATTCATATTGGATCGTTGCTTTAATCTCCGAAGTCCTGGATTTCTTCTTTTATCTGGTGCCCGAACAGGGACACTGAGGAATGGAGNCTGCTGCTATTTCTTTTGGCTTGAGTGCGTGAGACAAAGTTGGACAGAAATTGTGGAATGAAGTTTTTAAAGGATTTAAAGACGCTGTAAAATTAGCAAAGACATGGCGATTACTGTCTGACATTGAAATAATGCAATGACGAAAGGGATAAAAAAGATCAAAAGTCCCTTGATAAGCAGATAAAAGAAGAAGAGATTGATAGTATTTTAAGAGAGCAAAATCTGGATTGTGTGGTGAGAGAAATTAAAACTGCTTTGGTGCAAGTCATTGAACAGTTAAACTCTACTGACCCATCACAAGTGTATTGATCATAGACTGACTGTGCACCGTGAGGATGAAAGATCAAATCCCAGCTGTGGTGAAGTTTGCAGGACTTCTGGATACAGGAGCTGATATTTTTCACCTTTTCCAGTGTTTCAGGGGAAACGCTCTGTGCTTAAAGGGAGCCTCCTGCAAACTGATTATTATGTGGCCCTTGTGGGAGTCGATGATACAGCACAGCACACAGAGGCAGACTTTATCCGTCTTGCAGTAGCACTCCTCCAGCAGTTTGCTGTGCTGGGGGCATTTCCTTTTAGCCAAAAAGCTCAGCACCACAGGGTTCCAGTAGGATGTGGTCCTTCTGGGAGTTCTTTGAGCTGTGCTTGCTCGGGTGGGCATGGCACAGCGAGACCTCACATGTCAGGCAAGTTTCCACTACTGCCTGGGGCTTGTGAAGGCAGAAGTGATCAGCAGCATCCAAAAAGTTCTGGGCTATGTTGTGGTTTGCTGTTTCTGAGGGAATCCTCATTGGTTTCTTTTTCCTCCACTGACTAATATGCTTAAAGCTTCAAGTAAAGAATTTGGCCACAGGCCAGTGATCTGTACCCTTGAGAACAAACAACTGTTGTAGAAAAGCCTCACATTAGAGCAGAAGACAGAACTGTGAAGGTCTACCAATGGACATAGTGTAAACATGTATGCAGCCAATTAAAATAGCTTTCTGATACTTTAACTGTATGTGTGATAGTGTTAGGCATCCTACAATGCAAAATAGGCAGCAATTGATTTTTTTTTGTTATTAGGCCAAGGGCATAGGTGTGAAAATTTTGATGGAATGCGTTGTATGGATTTTTTGATTAGAGGCATTTGCTAATTGGTTAGGGGTAAATGGATAGCTAAAAGATTTGTTAGAGTGCATTCCTATTGCTTGTTTATAGGCTTTTGCCGCTTGAGCTGTGTTATATTATGTATCAAGAGAGTAATGCTTAAGGCTGCAGGCCAAGCCTGGCTTGTGCAAAAGAAAAGTGGGGGATTTGTAGAAAGATGGTTAGAATCTAAAGAGTGCTGGCCCTTTAAGACACTGCAAGAAGCCTGGGCTTGGCTCACAACATGTCCTTGGAACAACAGAAATAGAAGAATGTTTTGATAATAGCTTCTTGTAGAAAACAACAGGTGTTTTGGTAGTAATTGCAAAGTAGAAACTGCTGTGTGAGCTTGAAATAGCAAAAATGTGCTATATATGATCTGTGTGAACCCTGAATAAATGAGTCTTTGCTGTAATTCATATTGGATCGTCGCTTTAATCTCAGAAGTCCTGGATTTCTTCTTTTACCCCATGACTTCTGAGGTATGACTCTATATACAGTGAGCCCTCTTCCACTTCGTGTCCCCCAGACAACAGCTTCATAACTTTGCGGTGTGATTTTTCAGTGATTAAGGAGGCCTTGTTTTGCAACTGCATCTGCCCGACCTGACATGCATGAATATTCAAGTTAGACAGTCATGAATATTCAAATCAATCCCATCCTGCTCTGAGCCAGAAGGCTACAGCAGGTCCCCCCACCAGCACACCCCTGCTGTGCCAGCCCTCCCCATTCCCCTTCAAGTGAGAAGGCGACAGCGGGTCCCTCTGCCAGCATGCCTGTGCCACACCAGCCTTCTCCATCCTGCTCTGCTCCACTCCAAGCTCCACTCGGAGCGAAGATGCTGTGAGTAATTATGAAAGATTTACTGACTCTCAAGTTAGACATGGTGTCCGAGACTTTCTTGAATGACTCTCTGAGACATTCTCATCTACCCTGAGTATGGCGAGACCAGGTCTACCCACCTGGAGAGACACCGGGACAGCGGCGTTGGCAGCTCCCCTGCACCAGTGTTCCTGGCTGAGTGGAAATGGGGTTTTTCCCAGCATGGGGTGCCGTAGGCCCTGGGAAACACCAACACAAACACCAATACACAGCAGGGCAGTGCCAAAACAGCACCAGAGCACCGTGGAGTGGTGTGAGGGTGTGGGACAAATTTGCACATTAATGAACTGCCATTCTACACAGACAGAGGGCTTTGTGGGTAGGGGACAAGACCTGCGGTACCATGGTATAGGAGACCCGACTGTGTGTATATATAATCCCTTGAATATCACAGGGTGGGTGGGTCTGGAAACATGCCATGATAAGTGAAATCCATGAAGTACCAGTAAACAGGGTACACATGAGTTAGATTTAATTTTTTTATAACCACCATGCTATTCTCCAAATATGAGGAAGGGAGATGTTAAACCAACAAAACAAAAGGCAGAATTCCTCAATAAGGGTTGTTGGGTGGAGGTGGAGAGCTGCTTTTTTCTTTCGGACGGGGAGCTAATGTCTCTTAATGGACCATTTGGACCTTGATGTCTGTATGGGGCCAGGAGTGGAGTCTTCTTTTGGGGTTTTTTGTTTTTCTTTTCTCCTTGTTACTGTTATGTTACTGTTTGATTTTGGTTTTTTCTATATACATATATATGGAAATACAGATAAGCCCCTTATATTAGTGGTCCATGTATTTGCGAATCCAAGTAGTCGCAGTTCATTTTTCCATGAGTTGTGAGACTTTGTGTGTGCACAGAACATACCACAAACTCAGTCAGCTCATGAATACATAATGGCTCATGAATATGTAAATTGGCCTGCCTGGGAGCCACCAGGCCTGGCTCTACCCTGCTGGGGTGTGTTTAATGTAAATCTGTGCTTTTATGTGGCTGGCATTTTTCTCCACTGGGCTGTGGGACAGGGCTGCCATTGTCTGTGTCTGTGGGTGAGAGTGGGAGCGGGGAAGCACCTTCTCCCATCCCCTGGGGCCAGCACAGCTGGGCACCTGCACCACCGAACCACACTGGGGCAGGAACTCATGCCAAGCCAGAGCGTGCAGAAGACTGTCTGTGCTCCACCTCTGAGCCAAGCTGGGGCNCTGTGCTTTTATGTGGCTGGCATTTTTCTCCACTGGGCTGTGGGACAGGGCTGCCATTGTCTGTGTCTGTGGGTGAGAGTGGGAGCGGGGAAGCACCTTCTCCCATCCCCTGGGGCCAGCACAGCTGGGCACCTGCACCACCGAACCACACTGGGGCAGGAACTCATGCCAAGCCAGAGCGTGCAGAAGACTGTCTGTGCTCCACCTCTGAGCCAAGCTGGGGCAGGTGCCTGTAGACCAGCATGTGGAGCCTCCTGGGATGCCATGTCACAGTCTACTTACGTCACACCTCATGCGTCCTGAGGAGTCCCAGCTCCTGGATGCACTGGGGTCTGTGCTCAGCATCCCTGTCAGCTGGGGTGGGGAAGCATCCTCCCTGCAAAGGGGCAACCAGAGCGCTGCCAGGGCTGTGGCAGGGTCACAGGTTCACAGGTTATTCCAAGTTGGAAGGGACTCACAGGGATCATCTAGTCCAACTCCCAAGCAAATGCCCTCCCAGAAATCAAATGCACAGCCCTGGAGCCATGGGCACCAGGCTCCATCCATCTGAGCCTCCCATCGTCTAGACCATGTCATTCAGCTCCTCATCGAGTCTCCTCTTAAACACCTTCAGGGATGGCGACTCTACCACCTCCCTGGGAAGACCATTCCCTTGAAGGATCACTCTTTCTGTGAGAAAGCTCTTCCTGACATCCAGGCTAAACCTCCCCTGGCACAGCTTGAAGTCATGTCCTCTTGTTCTGGTTCTAGCAACCTGAGAGAAGAGATTTACCCCCACCTGACTNGCCACCTGCTGGATGTGGCACCATTTACCAACACTCTCTGTGCCCATCCGTCCAACCAATTCCTAACCCAACACAGAATGCTCTTATCCAACCCATGCTCTGAGAGTTTCTTTTGAAGCTTACCATGGGAAATGGTGTCAAAGGCTTTGCTAAGGTCCAAGTACATGACATCCACTGGTCCTGGTGTGGGTGAGGCAGCACAGCTGCCCATGCAGGTGCGGTGGCACCACTGCACAGTGAGGGGAGGGAATGGGGACAGCCAATTTTCTTGTATTGTTGGAAAAAATTCCCAAACAAAACAAATCCCCAAAACTCCCAAACAAGACAGCCAATCAAACAAAGAAACAGGGACCAGCAGATGTGGAGGGCGGAGCAGGCGCTGTGAAAGCCGTGCTCTGCTCCACTATTACCCTGCTGCTGTAGCCTCCATGTTTAAAGTGGCATTTCAAAAGCTGCTTCCCACGGAGCAGAGCTGTAGCTGGGTTCAAAATTTTCACATACAGTAAAACACACCACACAGTTAAACTAAGGCAAGTGGAAGGTTTTGTGTAAGCACTGAGTAAAAGCAAGCACTTGCATACTCTGCCACCAGAACAGCCCAGTTTTGTTGTGGAGATAACACAGCTGCCAGCTGTTTCCACTGGCAGCGGTGGCACCAGCTCTGTAACCCTACCTAACCAGCTAACCGTAACATGGGCTGTTGCATGTCTATGGCAACTACTACTCATGCCTGAACTTTCCTGGGAGCAGTGGGGCCAGAGCGGGTGAGGTGCAGCCCAGCTGAGCTGTCAGCGCACGATGTGTCTCCTTCCTGGCGTAGCCCACAGCTCGAGTTCCTGCTATTGAAAGGAGTGGGGGGGGGGAATAAGTGGCCGGATTGCCCCTCCCAATCCCCAAGAACTGCAAGCACCACAGTCCTTAGGTTCAAACAGAGTTTGTTTTCTTTGCCAATTCCTCCATTTGCCTGACACAACGTGAAGATAGCCTATGAGCTCCCTGAATTCCACCTGGAGGATGCACAGCCCCACAGTAGGTACTCAGCCTGCTGCCCCAGTGCGGAGGTTTGGCAGAGCCCCATGGTCAGTTGGAATCCCAGTGCCGCCACCGCTGCAGCAGCAGAAGCCTGGGACTCAAGGCAGGAGCAGCATGGCCACAGGGAGTCTCTGTCCGATTCCCAGGACTCCCCTGCTGGGAAGATGCAAAAGACACTTGCTTCATTTTCCTGAAGTGACATTTACTTTGCTTTCCTGAGGCACAACATGGTGCACGCTGCTCTCAGAACTGTCCTCTAGAGCTCCCTGGTGGAGGGCGGCATGGCTACAGGCGGGGCCTGATGGAATATTCATGGGTTTGCTATCTTCACTGACTCCGTGACTCACGGGAACTGCGCAGAACTGACCCTCCGCGAGTTCTGGAGGACAACTGTAATTGTTACTTTCTTTTTCTACATTTTTTGACCAAAGGCCCCTTTGATTCAAAAAGTATAGGAAAGTACATAAAGAGGGTTTTTTCCATTCCACTCCAAGAAGGTTCCCATCTTCCCTGGAATGTATTGTTCTAATCTAGGACAACTCAGTAAAGTGGGGGAAAAAATCCTGTGATGTATTGAAGCTGTGAATAATGAAGTGCAAAGTTCCAACGGATGTATCTGTCTATCTATCTATCTATCTATCTATCTATCTATCTATCTATCTATCTNGTGGCACCATTTACCAACACTCTCTGTGCCCATCCGTCCAACCAATTCCTAACCCAACACAGAATGCTCTTATCCAACCCATGCTCTGAGAGTTTCTTTTGAAGCTTACCATGGGAAATGGTGTCAAAGGCTTTGCTAAGGTCCAAGTACATGACATCCACTGGTCCTGGTGTGGGTGAGGCAGCACAGCTGCCCATGCAGGTGCGGTGGCACCACTGCACAGTGAGGGGAGGGAATGGGGACAGCCAATTTTCTTGTATTGTTGGAAAAAATTCCCAAACAAAACAAATCCCCAAAACTCCCAAACAAGACAGCCAATCAAACAAAGAAACAGGGACCAGCAGATGTGGAGGGCGGAGCAGGCGCTGTGAAAGCCGTGCTCTGCTCCACTATTACCCTGCTGCTGTAGCCTCCATGTTTAAAGTGGCATTTCAAAAGCTGCTTCCCACGGAGCAGAGCTGTAGCTGGGTTCAAAATTTTCACATACAGTAAAACACACCACACAGTTAAACTAAGGCAAGTGGAAGGTTTTGTGTAAGCACTGAGTAAAAGCAAGCACTTGCATACTCTGCCACCAGAACAGCCCAGTTTTGTTGTGGAGATAACACAGCTGCCAGCTGTTTCCACTGGCAGCGGTGGCACCAGCTCTGTAACCCTACCTAACCAGCTAACCGTAACATGGGCTGTTGCATGTCTATGGCAACTACTACTCATGCCTGAACTTTCCTGGGAGCAGTGGGGCCAGAGCGGGTGAGGTGCAGCCCAGCTGAGCTGTCAGCGCACGATGTGTCTCCTTCCTGGCGTAGCCCACAGCTCGAGTTCCTGCTATTGAAAGGAGTGGGGGGGGGGAATAAGTGGCCGGATTGCCCCTCCCAATCCCCAAGAACTGCAAGCACCACAGTCCTTAGGTTCAAACAGAGTTTGTTTTCTTTGCCAATTCCTCCATTTGCCTGACACAACGTGAAGATAGCCTATGAGCTCCCTGAATTCCACCTGGAGGATGCACAGCCCCACAGTAGGTACTCAGCCTGCTGCCCCAGTGCGGAGGTTTGGCAGAGCCCCATGGTCAGTTGGAATCCCAGTGCCGCCACCGCTGCAGCAGCAGAAGCCTGGGACTCAAGGCAGGAGCAGCATGGCCACAGGGAGTCTCTGTCCGATTCCCAGGACTCCCCTGCTGGGAAGATGCAAAAGACACTTGCTTCATTTTCCTGAAGTGACATTTACTTTGCTTTCCTGAGGCACAACATGGTGCACGCTGCTCTCAGAACTGTCCTCTAGAGCTCCCTGGTGGAGGGCGGCATGGCTACAGGCGGGGCCTGATGGAATATTCATGGGTTTGCTATCTTCACTGACTCCGTGACTCACGGGAACTGCGCAGAACTGACCCTCCGCGAGTTCTGGAGGACAACTGTAATTGTTACTTTCTTTTTCTACATTTTTTGACCAAAGGCCCCTTTGATTCAAAAAGTATAGGAAAGTACATAAAGAGGGTTTTTTCCATTCCACTCCAAGAAGGTTCCCATCTTCCCTGGAATGTATTGTTCTAATCTAGGACAACTCAGTAAAGTGGGGGAAAAAATCCTGTGATGTATTGAAGCTGTGAATAATGAAGTGCAAAGTTCCAACGGATGTATCTGTCTATCTATCTATCTATCTATCTATCTATCTATCTATCTATCTATCTNGTACTCAAGATGAGGTCTGACCAGCACTGTGTACAGGGGAAGGACAACCTCCCTGGACCGACCGACCACACTGTTCCTGATGCAGGCCAGGATGCCATTGGCCTTCTTAGCCACCTGGGCACACTGCTGGCTCATATTGAGTTTCCTATCGATCAGTACACCTAAGTCTCTCTCCACTTCACTAGTCTCGAGCCACTCCTCCCCCAGCCGATAGCGGTGCATGGGGTTGTTATGGCCAAGGTGGAGAACCCGGCACCTTTCATGATCTCTTGTCCATTGTTCATAATTGCTCCTCCTGCTGTCTAAACCAGTACACTCTGGAAGAGAGTTTCTGTCTCCACTTTCCTTGTACAAATGTCCCTTGCCCTGAATATCTAGGGGAAGAGGGAAGGTCTTAAGAAGTTTAAGATTTAAGTGAGCCTACTGGGGGTGGGCGGTCCTTGACCTGTTGTTTACCAATAAGGAAGGCTTAGTCAGTGATATTGTGGTTGGAGGAAATCTGGGATGCAGCGATCATGAGATCATAGAGTTCTCAATCGGCTACGTGCCGAGAAGGGGTACAAATCAAACCTCCATGCTCGACTTTTGGAGGGCTGACTTTGGGCTGTTTAGGAACTTGATTGAGAGGGTACCATGGGAAAAAGCCCTTAATGGCAGAGGGGTCCAGGAGGGCTGGACATACTTTAAGAATGAGCTCATGCAGGCACAGGAGCAGGCGATCCCAATGTGCCAAAAAGTGAGTCGGAGGGGCAGATGGCCGGTCTGGATGAGCAAAGAGCTCCTGAAGGAGCTGGGGGAGAAAAAGAGGATGTACAACCTTTGGAAAAAACGGGAGGTGAGTCGGAGTCTGTTTAAGGAAGCTGTTAAGCGGTGCAGGAG
>WEKX01017118.1:0-19961 GCA_013390025.1 Pitta sordida
TGTGATACTGTGATACTGTGACACAGTCTCAAGCTGCGCCAGGGTAAGTTTAGGCTGGATGTTCGAAAACAATTCTTCACAGAAAGAGTGACCCGCCATTGGAACAGGCTGGCCAGGGAAGAGGTGGAGTCACTATCCATGGAAGCGTTTAAAAGAAGACTGGATGAGGCACTTAGTGCCACTTTGTGCTGCGGTTTAGTTGATGCGATGGTGTCAGGCAATAGGTTGGACTTGATGATCTCAAATGTCTTTTCCAACCTAGTTAACTCTGTAATCCCATCTAAATCCAGTCATATTGCTGTGTTCCTGCGAGCCCTGGACTGGACTGGCTCCTAAGTTACTACCTCTCACAATTACAAGCCCTGAAAATCAATGATGTCTTGTGATCTAGCAAAGAGTTTTTATTGAATACTGAGGTCATCAGTAGCTGTCATCTCCCAGTGGAGGAGTTTTGCAGCCTTGAGTGGCCATGATTCTTCCACTTCAATTTCCAGTTGAACTCAGTGATAACTAGAAGCTGAGGGCTGCCATATGCTTACCACATGCTATAGGAGTGTTATGAATCTTAAGTATCTCTGGGTAGTCACATTTTGCCTCCCATGTGCCACCAGGATGTAACAGTCTAAGAGAGGCATCTACACCTAAAAGTCTGAGCTGCTCAGAAATGCAGTAGTTGTACCTCTTCACTACTTACTATGGAAAGCGAAAGAAATTGTGGGGGTTTTTTATAAAATCTGTGAGGAACTGAAAATTTTAACACACATTTTTTTTATTTTTTTTACGTTAACACTCCATAAAACTGTTCTGGTTCTCCAGATTTGTGGTGATTGTCTCTAGACATTGTTCCCCAATACTTATTTTTTTCTGATATCATTTTGTGAGGTATTTAACCTCTCTTTTCTACTTTTTAATTAATATTTTTCTCCTTAAAGATAATAATTGGCATGATTTAGAGGCTTTCTCATTTTCATAAATTCTTTGAGTAAATACTACATGGGGACTCATCAGAAGGTAAGAAAGAAGTCCAGAATGAATGAAAAAGCTTATTTATGATACTAATATATTGTGTGCTTTGTACAAAAATATGCTCACAAAATGATTAATTGTGCTGATTTTAACAAATGGCTGTGAAGGTTCATGAGGTGACAAAATAAAGAAGTAATTTGAACTTGTTCTTCGTTTTATCCAGAATTTAATATAGGTTGCACACGTGGATACTGTACAGTGTCAGCCATCAGATGTCAGCTTAACAGCAACAACCAGTGTGTTTGTAGTGCTGTCTACAGACATGGGTTTAATTGCTTTCAACACCACTCTGTCTAAACAAAAGGAAAATAACTTGAACAATAGGACTTGGCTGGGGTCTTATTTTACTTTAGTCATAGAAAATATATTTTTTTTAAGTTTGAAACATTGGCATGTATTTTGGAAAGGATGTAACTGTCTGTGCTGATTGGCTGAGTGACAGAATTTATGACAAATTTTTTTTGTCTGATTTTTAAATTTTCTTTACTATTTTCATTCTTATAGGGAAAAATTGCTAAAAATTTTATCAAAAAGACATAAGTGATTCTCTAGGATATTTGAAATTATTTGTTTCATTCATGTTCTAATATCTAACTAGCTAAGATCCTTAGAGGAAACTGCTTAAAAAGCCATCAGAGCCAAGAGGCATATCTCCATCAAACACAATGGCCTCTGGATCAAGCATTAAACACTGGGAAGTATCTCACCCTGTCATTAACTGTGACCTTTCTCCTTGAGCCTGTCCATAGATTTAACTATTAGAGCTGTCTGGCTTTCAAAAAAAAACCAAAAAAACCCAAACAATTGGAAAATCAGTTGTTGACTATCTTTGCTGATTATCTTTGATTTTCTTTTTTAATCCTCAGTGATGTTCTCCCCACTGACTGAAACTCCAGTCAAAAATCTACTTAGCCAATTCTTGGCTGAAATTCTGGGATGATTTTTGTGCTATTAACAGGATGCCATCAGCCTTAGTATTCATACAACAGCATGTCCAAGGCCACATGCAATTTCTTTTCAAGCACTGGTTTGCTGAGTGCTCCTAAGAGAGCAATGTTTACATATCCTGACTCCAGCTATATTGATTTAAATATTAGATCCATAAGTTAAATACTCCCTAAAACCAAACACTGCTCTGTCCAAGAAAATTACCCTCTAAAGACAATGAACCTCTATGTGAGGAGGTTTAGACTGACCTTGATCCAGAGTGGCTGCCTTTGCACAACCCAAACACAAAATGTGGACATCATTCAGGGCTGTGCATTGGGTCAAATCCTCAGTGAACTGTACACAGCTGTCCTGATGCAAACCATCTGGGGGCTTCTCTTGCTATTTTATGTCCATCAAGATTTAATAGTCTCCTGGAGGTCTCCCTGGTATCAGCAGGATTCATTATTCAACATCAGAGACAGCAGTTGTTTTGTCTTGTGTCATTTATTTAATATTCCATGAACTGTCCTGTTTCTGTTTCTCATGCTTACATAGGCAGGGAAAACAAAGGCATGGTTTGTATTGTCAGGCAAGGAGAATTTGGCCCATGGTAAATATCAGGGTTTGATACTAATCATATCCTTGTTTTAAACCAGAATAAACCAGTGCCTTCAAAGGAATTAGTCCTAGGTCACACCTGTGTCAATGAAGAATGAATACTGAGCTATATATCTCCTCTGCTAGAAAAGTGTCAGGAGAAGCCTAATCCTTCATTATTTGTCTGTGGTGTATTCTGCCAGCCATGAATCGACTCTTTCCCATAACACTCTCTGTACTTTGATGTCAGTTTGACTTCTCTCACCACACTGAAGCATTCACTGTGACTAATAGCAAAAAAACACCCACAGGTTTCATAAAGGAAGATGTTTGTCCTTGCCTAACTCTCTGAGATAAAGTTTTAATCTAGCTGGTCTGGAATGTTGTAACCTCTCATGGCTTTTGTCTGGTACATTTCCATTTTCTCCCATCCCTATTTTCTGTGCAGGTTTAAATTGATTAAAAAAAATGAGATAAAACAGACAACGAAAATATTGAGTAATGTTAGATATCACTAAAATTCCTGTTTAATCTTGAGTGATTCATGTCTTCTGCTGTACTTAAGCTGTGTTCAGCTCACCTCTGTAAGACAAAAGCTTCTAGGCCCTATTACCCAGTCTCCAACCACCCTAAAAGTTTTCTGGCAATTTCATATATTCATAGGGCCTTCATTTC
This sequence comes from Pitta sordida, assembly GCA_013390025.1. NCBI lineage: Eukaryota > Metazoa > Chordata > Aves > Passeriformes > Pittidae > Pitta > Pitta sordida. Next base: position 3,229 of record WEKX01017118.1, read on the forward strand.
CTGTGGTCTCCCAAGGTCATATCAGCACCGGTTTTCAGTGTGGTTAAGGATGCCTGAAGTTCTGTATGCACTGAAGTCAGACTGTAACTTATTGCCTTTATTCTCCCCAAGATTTCTTCAAAGTTAGGGCAGATCTCATGTTTAAAGCCTAATATTAGAATCTGAGGTAGCTGAGAAAATAGGTGTTTGAGGTTTTGTTAATTGTTTTGGGCCTTTGCTAGGAAAGGACTCTAAAAATTGAATTGTTGAGTTCTGTCTATTCATAATTTTCAGGAGATTATCACAGTCAACAGCAAAAGGCTGGGAAAAAATAAGGGAAAAAATGAACACAGAGAATATAAATTGTTTTTATTGGAGTTTTCAGGTCACTTCTCAACAATAATTTTAAATGGAAGCAGAGCAGCTATAATGGGAAATTTGGAAAGAGAAGATATTTTCCATATTATTTCTGGGTCAGCAAACCTAAAGCCTGATCTGAGGACTATAAGTCTATTCTTGTCATCTCATGCATCAGTCAGCTGTAGATTCAATGGGCAAACTCCATTGCCAGTGACACCTGTGAAAAAGGGCAGCCACTTAAATGTTAGACTTGCCACTGGCCTGCTGATAAAAGTGCAGAGAATAACGTGTAAAGAGCTGTTGTTTCCAATAGTTTTGGCTTTTTTGGAGGGGCTTTTTTTTTTTTTTTAAAGAATAGTTGTGAGAGGTAGTTATTTTGCCAGCAGGTATCTCCGATTAACACACAGAGCTACTCAGTAGAGCTTCCCATTATAGCAGAAACAAGCTTTGAAGGACCAGGATTATTTGGAAACAGACATTCAACGCTATGATATCCCTCATGTATTTTTCATACTAGTATTTTCAGTACTATTTCAGTTAAACCAATTCGCTTTTTAATAGGTATTAGTCTCAATCTCACATGGACTGGAAAGGCTTTTGTAAAGTTGTCTATTTCTTGATAAAGAGTGCACGTGTAAAGGAGGCAAGAAATATGGTGAAGGGCCTTCAGGAGAAGCCATATGAGGACTTCATGAGGTAATTTGGTCTGTTCAGCCTGGAGAAGGGGATATCTCACAGATATCAAGGAAGTCTACAACTTTCTTGAGAGGGAAAGAAGAGGGGCAGACACTGATCTCTTCTTTGTGGTGACCAGTGACAGGACAGGACAGGACAGGAAAGGATAGGACAGAGAAGGTTTAGGTTGGATATTAGAAGGTGATTATTCATGCTGGTTGGGCATGGGAACAGGCTTCCCCAGGGAAGTGATCACAGCACCAAACGTGAAAGAGTTCAAGAAGCGTTTAGACAATACCCTCAAGAACACGGTGTGTACCTCTGAGGTGGTTATGTGCTGTTGGACTCGATGATCCTTGTGAGACTCTTCCCAATCAGCATATTCTGTGAGTCTGTGAAGATCATTACATTTTGGTCTTACTTTCCTTTGTTTCCATTGCAATACTGAAAAGGTAAAATGTTTTGCATAATCTTGCTTCTTTCTTCTTCCTTGATAATTCAGAAGAAAACACACACAACCTAGACTAATATAGCTAGCAAGAAAAATGGAAAGCTTCTCTTGTGTTGTCTGTCATTAGAGCTCTATAGAATTCATTGAAGAAGGGTCACCTGTATACAAATCATGACAATTGCCAATTCCACAGGGAAGAGACATGGATTATGTCCTGCAGCTAACCTCTGAACAGCTGTCAGCCCTACAAACGTAATTATTGCTCACTCAATTTTGACATCTTCGGATGAGAGCTATTATCCAGAGCAACAAAAACAGCTGTACAGAACACCACTCCAAGCCCACTTAGCAGAAATGCACACTACATAATTCTGTTTTCCTCAAAATACAGTTAAACTCTTTCTAGTGCTGCAGAGCAACTATGATGATTTCTTTTTCCTTTTCTACAATTACTCTTATTCAGTTGCATAATCCATTAAGGGAACTACTAGGACTTCTTCTGCTTTGGCAATCTTTCATTGACTTAGGTAGAACTACTGAGATAACTTGAGGAAACTTCCAAAAGTGACTTTTTCTTTAAGTATTCTAGCTTTTGGTTGTCCAGGCTCATCCTAAAACTCAGTGATGGTTGGGAGCAATTGTCTCAGGCTTTTCCAGACAAGGTTTCAGTGGGAATTTTTTGTCACTTACTTGATGTCTAATGGCTGGTCCACAAATACAGGTACATCTCTACTGGGAGACAGTTATTTACAGCTCTTATATCGATGAATATATTGCAATGGGGAAAATTAGCATTTGGTAAAGATTGTTTAAAAAAACTCCAATGCGTTATTTTTAATTCTTAATTTCCAGGATGTTGTGAGTGTACTTACCCATTTCAGATTAATTTCTTGTAAATCTTTGTTTAAATACTGTAACTTTCATCAGGAGTAATTTATTTCTCTAGAGGCTTTAAATGGAATGTTTTGAACAGTAAAAATGCAGATTGTAAGGGAAGTCAACTTCTGCATAGAATCATAGACTATTCTGAGTTAGAAGGCACCCACAAGGATCATTAGTCCAAATCTTTGCCCTGCACAGGGCCATCCCCAAGAGTCACACCATGTGCCTGAGAGGATTGTCCAAATGCTGCTTGAACTCTGTGAGGCTTGATACTGTGACCACTTCTCTGGAGACCGTCTTCCAGTGCCTAAAAATCCCCTGGATAAACAGTTTTTTTCTAATATCTAATCTAACTCTCTCCTAACAAATCCTCACGCCATTCCTCAGGTCCTGTCACTGATCACCACAGAGAAGAGATCGCCTTCCACTTCCTCTCATGAGGAGCTTGTAGACTGAGATGAGTTCTCCTCTGTCTCCTGAGGTGACCTCAGCCACTTCTTTTATGTCTTCCTCTCTAGGCCCTTTACCATCTTTGTAGCCCTCCTTTGGATAATGTCTAATAGCTTAATATCTTTCTTATATTGTGGTGTCTAAAATTGCTAAGGTGAGGCCGCACCAGGACACGGTAGAGCAAGACAATTCCCTCCCTCCACCCACTTTGCCTAATGCCTCCTGGGACATGGTTGACTCTCCTGGGTGCCAGGGCACTGCTGACTCATATTTGACTTTCTGTCAACCAGAATGCTCAGGTCCCTTTCCACGGCCCTGTCCCAGGTGCAGAATTCTGCTCTTTGTTAAACTTTATATCGTTGCTGATTGCCCAGTGTCTGGTTGGAGGCTGGTCACTAGTGGGGTGCCTCAGGGTTCAGTATTGGGACCTGTCCTGTTCAGTGTCTTTACTGGGGATCTGGATGAAGGGATGGAGTCCATCATTAGCAAGTTTGCGGATGTCACCAAGCTGGGAATAAATATTTATCTGGTGGAAGGTAGGAGGGCACTGCAGAGAGACCTTGACAGGCTGGATAGATGGGCTGAATTCAATGGCATGGGGTTCAACCAGTCTAAGTGTCGGGTCCTACACTTTGGTTACAATAACCCCATGTAGAACTATAGGCTGGGGCCAGAGGGGCTGCAGGGAGATCAGGTAGAAAGGGACCTGTCCCTGGGAGTGTTGGTGGATAGAAACCGTAACATGAGCCAGCAGTGTGCCCAGGTGGCCAGAAAAGCCAATGGCATCCTGGCTTGCATCAGGAATAGTGTTGCCAGTAGAATTAAGGAAGTTATTCTCCCCCTGTACTCAGCACTGGTTAGGCCACATCTTGAGTACTGTGTTCAGTTCTGGGCCCCTCAGTTTAGGAAAGATTTTGAGATCCTTGAACCTGTCCAGAGAAGGGCAACGAGGATGGTGAAGGGCCTGGAACACAAGCCCTATGAGGAGCAGCTGAAAGAGCTGGGGTGTTTAGCCTAGAAGAGAGGAGGTTGAGGGGAGGCCTTATCGCTCTCTACAACTGCCTGAAAGGGAGTTGTAGCCAGGTGGCGGTCGGTCTCTTATCTCTGGCTACCAGTGATAGAACGAGAGGACATGGTCTTAAGTTGCGTCAGGGGAGATTTAGACTGATCTCTCAGTGGTCTGTCCAAGGAGGTGGTGGAGTCACTGTCCCTAGATGTGTTTAAGAATAGGTTGGATGCTGTACTTAACAGCATGACCTAGATAGGGTGTTATTGGAAGGATGGTATGTTGGTAGTAGGATGACAACAGGTTAGGTTAGGCAACAGGTAATAGGTTGGACTTGAGGATCTCTATGGTCTTTTCCAACCTTACTAATTCTGTGATTCTGTGCCCAGTGCTCTAATTTGTCCAAGTCTCTCTGTGAAGCTTCTCCACCTTACAGGGAGTCAGCAGCTCCTCACAATTCAGTATCATCAGCAATAGAAAAGTGTGGACAAAATTTTAGAGTCAAACAGAGCTTCCTGAGTCTAAAATATGCAAATGTAGAAAGGGAAACTACACAGCTGCCTCCACTCTCTTCTGAGCAGTGAGATGGGAAACACTATCGTTTTGTTTCCTAACTTACCCTGACTGCCACAGGCTGCTTCCAGCATGTTCTTTGTTGTACAGGCATTTGTGCTGTGCCTTGTTTTTTGCTGGGTTTTGTGTGTTGTTACAGGATCTACTCCTGGACAGGCATCACAGGTAATTTAAAATATTTCTGTAGAATATCTACTGTGGTTTCGAGGTTACATATATCTGGAGAATAAACACATTCCTCCCTGAGGATTCTATGTTTATTTATAAACACACCAAATGATATTATGTTTTTGGACATTAAAATGATGACATCTTGATGGTTTGGCTTTAGATTTCTCCTTGTAATTAGTCGGCAATACATCTATTGCACTCTACTCAGAGTAGAGTGGCAAGGTACCTAACTAACACACATAAAACTCCAAATAGAGAGGGTTATTCATGTCAAAAAGATGAGATTGTGTTTTCTAAATGGCAACGTATCAGGTATGTGCAAGTAATAGCATCCCATGTGCAAAATGATGACTATAGTGTGCTGTGCCGCTCAGTGAACATGGGACGTGATCACCAGATTTCATTGTGTAGCTCAGGATCAGTTTCCAGATGAGGATCAGCAAAGAACCCTGTAGCCATGGAAAACAGTTACTAAAAAGTGAAGATCATTTACTCATCTCTGTACATATCACTGTATGGATGGTCTATGACCCTACCACTGACATTGTTCCAGTCATGTCTAATGACTTTAACATCTATAAAAAGAAAAGCACCAAAAAAAGAAAAAAAAAGGTTATTCAAAGTCCAAGAATAGATTTTTTCCTGAACTCTAAATTTTAGACAAATTCAAGGGGAGTCAGAGGAGATGGGCGGAAAATTTGGGGCTGCTCGATAACACTGTCAGGGTTATGTATTTTCTTGACTGCCTCCATACATCACTCCAGTTGTGTCAGCTCTTATGTGTCTGATATGATATGATTTTCTTGAAAGATCTCTTGTACCACACCATGTTGCCAAAGTCTTATCATAGTTAGTAGCTGACTTACTGAATTTTTGTGCCTTGAGTTACCTATAAACAACTTAATCAGACATTCAAATTTCTGCATTTCTTATGGATTCAATGAAAGGAAGAACAAGAATTTTTTTTTCTTATAGAAAATTTGCCTCGTGTTCTGAATACTAAAGATACATATTTTCAAATTCTGTCCTGAACTGAAACAATTCATGGTTCAAACATATCATGGTTCATAGAGAAAATGGTTTTTGTTTTCTAAATAATTAGCAACACAGGAGCAATAGATATGTTAGGATGTTCTACTGTAGGATGGAGAAAACTGTGTCTGAAACTAGTTGCTCCCACTGAAAGTAATTTAATAATATCTTGTGGTACACCATGTGTAGGGCCAACCTGTCTTACAGGCTGCAGGTTTCATGCATTTTAAAGGCCAGACTGTCCATCTAAGTGCATAGTGAACTCTTCTGAAAACAGCAAGGTCAGGTTTCTTCAATGATCTCAGCTCTTCTGGAGGCATAATAAGATCTGAGTTTTTTAAGTATCAGACAATATTTCCATGGGAGGTGTGCACAGCTGAACCACAAAACTCAGTTCTAAATACAAAATCAGATGGTGACACTGGTACAAATGGCTCCTTTCATATTTACCAAATCAAGGGTGGGTGGGATAGAGCACCGCTTCAACTGTCATAGTCTCTACTGGATTAAATTTACCATGAATACACGTTATGCTATTCTCCATCCGTCTTCTCAGGGTTATGGTACATTTCTGTCTTTCAGTAAAGTGTACAGTCGGGTCTTCTGTACCACGGAACCGCGGTCTTATTCATCTCCTGCGAAGCCCGCCTTCTGCATTGATTGGCAGCTCATTAATATGCAGATTTGTCCCACACACTCACACCACCCCGTGGCGCTCTGGTGCTGTTTTGGCGTTACTCTGCTGTGTGTCAGTGTTCATGTCACTGTTTCCCAGTGCCCATGGCCACCTCACGCTAGGACAAACCCCTCTTCTACTTGCCTGGGGACAATGGTGCGGGGAAGGTGCCTGTGCTGCTGTCCCGGTGTCTGGCTGGGTGGATAGGCATGGTCTCTCCATACTTGAGGTAGACGAGTATGTCTCGGAGAGTCATTCGAGAAGGTCTCTGACACCGCGTAACCTAAGAGAGTGCAAATCTTTCATAACTGCACGAAACCTCCTCTCTTGGAGTGGGGCAGGTGAAGTGTGGTAGGAGTGGAGCCACCATCCTGCCCACCGTGCTTGCCTCTCCCGGAGCAGAGCCGCCGCCACCATGGCTGTGCCAGCGGCCTGCTGTGCTGGGAGCAGGGGGGCCGCCGCGGCAGCTGTGCGGTTTGATTTGCATATTCATGACTGCCTAATTGAATATTCACGCATGTTAGGTCGCACATGTGCAGTTGCGAAAAGGGGCCTCCTTAAATTCTGAAAAATTACGCTGCTAAGGTGTGAAGCCACAATATGGGGGGCGTGAAGTGGAAGAGGGCCAACTATGTATATATGTAGATCAGATAAAAGAGTAACACTCCTTCCAGCTGTGAGTAGGAATGAAATAGCTGTTTTACTTAGGCATTGGAAAATACAGAGGATCAGGGACAGATGAGCTTTCTGGAAAGTTATGGCAGCAGTTTGGGGACCTTTGTGGACCAGACAATAAGAGTTGATGAAGAAGCACCCATAAACAAAACCCTCCTTTTATCATGGCTATGGGCATTTAGCAGTTAGACCCGGTAGAAGTCAGGAGTGAACCTGGGGAATAAAACCACACTTTACAAGGTGATTTAACAATAAAGCAACAATGATTTCAGTTTAATGAGTTGGCAGCAATGCCAACTATGAATGTTCACGTGCTTCCTCTTCCTGTGGAGGCTCTGTGCTGTGAACTTAATCAGACAAGTGCTCTAGATAGGAAAATCACTGCCAACACCAAATGTTTGTTTTTTTAAGTTGGCCAAGTTCCCTGATATAATTCACAGTATGGTCCCACAAATAATTGATCTGGCACGACAAAGTGGAAACTGTACTGAGGGATCAAGGTGAGCAAGAGGCAGTACAGAGAAACAGGTACTTACTAGTTTCTCTGCCAAGAGCTTTGATTCATAAAACCATGCTCTCAGCAGGAGATAGAGGCTTGCTGCAGCCCAGTGAGAGAGTAGTTCAGTCTATGCTGCCAGATGTTCCCATTCTAGACAAAGTAGAGCATTTTGGTCTTCTCATGGAACTGTCAGTTCATTCCTGATGATCAGTTTTTACATAAGCATGTAATTTTCCCTTGAATAAGCCCAGGCAAGAGGGTGATGGGGAAGGGACAGAAGGCAATGGGTTTCCTGAGACTTTTAAATTATTAAATTAAAACCTTGTGGTAAGCTTCTATTTTTAGTTAAACAACTAATGATGAATCAAAATGTTTCTCCAATACTAATTATCCAATAATAATTACCATAGCAACCATATTTTTTATGTGGCACATGCTGAAACACCCTTAAAGAAGCCTAGTTTTCCCAAAACAGACAAGAATTACTCTAATCTGTTTTTCAAGCCACTCCAAAATAGAAAACAAAATAGGAAAATAATTATATAATTTTCCACAGGCTTACTTCAGGAATTAATCAAATTCCTGCTTTTTAGGAGTGATAGACCCTGAGAATGTTGAGCTAGAGAATACATTGAAAACCATTTCTTTACTTGCCACATTTGTTCTGGTTACATCAGTCCAGCACTGCTGTTTCTATGCATTAGAACAAAAGTACCTGCTGAAGAGGTTAATAATAGTTTTATTTCTGCAGAGTACACTAGGGTGTTTTTCTGCACTTGAGGTACAGTAGTAACACTCAAGTTCAGTGTCCTTCTGGATTTCAGAATCGTTTCTAAACTTTATCAGCTTTCTGTCCTCTGTCTCCACTGTACTTTCCGTGTGGATATATGCTCCTGTTAACTTAACTTCATGATGGAGACTGCCTGTGGCAATTACTGTATTGTAGGGCCAGCTATCAATCAAAATATTTCCAATCTGCTGGGTTTGTTGAATGTTCATAATATTCTTTCCTTCTCAGGTTATGGGCTCCTTGGAAGTGCTGAACTCCGTCAATCACGATACACTCCATAAATGTCTATTAATGGCTAGACTTGTGGCTCTAGCCTCATGCCTGATGGACAAGTGCACATTTCAAAAAAAACCCTCATGGTAAAACTAAAATATAGCTCAGATATAATTTTTTAAATTTTGAAACTTCTGACATTTGCAAACTCTTCTTTAACCTAGTCCCAATCAATCATAAACTCGCAGGATTCTGTGTAAACTCCAAATGAAAGCCAACCCAATTAGGGGGTCTAAATAGCAGAAATGCTTATAAATTGCTGTTATGCCTAGCCCAGTATCTCTGCACTCTTCTGAACTTCTTGTTTCCTGAAATGCATTCAATTCTGTCTTGAAAAGCTGTCTGTGGCTGACTACCTACCACTTCCCAACAGACTTGAAAGTTACTTTACTCTCTTCTCAATGAACTTCCCTTTTACTCTTCTCTTGTGTTGTTATACCATACCTACTTTGATAATAACTTCTTCCTGACCAGCTGTGTCCAGTATCTTTTAATAGTTTCTTTGAAATCTGTTGGTTTCCAAATCAACTCAAAATATTTACTCCGTTTCAGCTGTCTTGGCAAAGCCTTTTTTATATGAGTGGCAGATAAAAATGAAATTATTTGAATCAATGTGCATTGTAAAATTTAAAGTAAATTTACTTGTCAGACTTTTACCCTCTCTTTTCACACCCTTTTGTTTTGACTGGGTTTCATACTGATTTTGCAAAAGGCTTTTAGGTGTGTGTATGGAGGACATTTTATAATGTAAATGTAAATTTATTTGACAAATGATTTCTCCGTGAATCAAGTTCTTAATCATTTCCTATGAGAAATGAAGAGCAGAGTTTAGGACTAAGAATTTTACTGGCTGCTTCTTCTTGGGCCTCTCACTTGAAAAAGGACATTGAGGTGCTGATGTGTCCAAGAGAGGGCCATGAAGATGGTGAAGGGCCTAGAAAACATGTCCTGTGAAGACAGGATGAGGGAACTGGAGTTTTTTAGTCTTGTTGTAGCCAGATGGGGGTAGATCTCTCTGCAATGTCTCAGGTGACAGGTCTAGAGGAAATAGCCTTTACTTGTGCCAGGGAAGGTTCAGAATAGATATTAGATATTAGCTATTAGGGAAAAAATCACTGAGGCAGTGGGTAGACATTGGAATAAGTTGCCCAGGGAGATGGTGGAGTAACTGTCTCTGGAAATACATATTTAGGAGTCATCTAGGGCAAGTGATTGGAGATATAATTTGGGTGTGACTATGGGGCTACTGGGTTGATGGTTAAACTAGATGATCTTGAAGGTTTTTTCCATCCTGGATGATTCTGTGTTTCTAGCTACCCCAATGATCTTGTCAAGTAACTTCCTTTAGCTCTGTTCATCCTATTATGTGATTATGTACAACTGCAGGTTCAGCAGGGACAGTGATGATCCTGTGACTCAGATATTCCCAAGCAGCATGGTGATGGGTACCTTCTTTGCATTTTTTAAATATTCCAGAAGACCTCTCCAGAACTCTATTTAGTATCAAAATGTATCACTCATGACTTAAAGGTCACTTGCTCTGTCTATTACTGTTGCTTATTGGAGTGCTGTGCAAGGTACAAATAGATTTCTGGATGTTGTGATTTTTTTTTTCCCACGTTATGCCTCATCTTCCCTACTGTGTGGGGGATGATTATGTTCAGGTCAGTCAAAAAGATATGAAAATCTGTACCTTTTCTAAAATCAGAGTCTGCAGGTTATAGAAAATCCTCCAAGAATTCTGGAATTGGCCCCAGAATGCTCTAGGAAAAGGGAGTGGTAATGACAGACTCAAGTCTTATATGTCATTTTTATGTTTTTATCAACAAGAGCCACAGATTAGCATGCTTTGCAACTCGTGGTGCTTTACTTTTTAAATTGGTTTCAATCAGACTACTGTGTGTAAGGAAAGCAGATTCTGTCTCTGCATAAGCTGTTGTTTTACATGTAACATGTTTTCCATTATTCTCTTAGTCCAAATCAAATTATGTGCTCATGAAATCTAATTGAAGGCCAAATTCTAGTGCATTTGTGCAAAGGAGATCTGCTGAAGTGAGTGGTTGTAGTCCTAAACATTAGAAGAGATGGGTGACTGAACTGTACTCATGAGGAAATTACAACTGAATTTGTGAGCAGAGAGTACCCTGCCCCTGCTTACACTGTTGAAATGCACATTTCAAATTTTCTGAAGGGATTTTTTTTCACCCTGTACTCTAGCTCTCCTAGTGTGTGTGTGAACACGGAGTATTAGTTCATGTCAAAGTTAAGTCAGTCAAAAAGGTGTGAAAGGTTGACTCCTGCAGCCACCTACATCTGATTTCTGTTGTCCTGATGAACAATACAATTCTGAACTAGTCTTGGTCTCTTGTCAGTCCATCATATGCCTGCACCAGAGAGGAGTTAGCTCATTTTACTGCATCTTCCAATTTATTTTGGAGAAAAGGCAGAGAGTGTCTAGGGGAAGCTGGCTGGTACAGGGCAACCTGTCTCCAGTAAAACAGGATAAGGTACAAAACAGGGAAAAAGTAGTAAGAACAGACATGGTATATATATCATAAATGTAGAATGACTAAAGGGTCTCAAATTCCTCCCTTTTAAAAAGTAAAAGTAAGGGGTTATGTTTTAGGTTGGAAAAATCTGGAATGGTGAGAAGCAAATTAACTGGAAATGATTAGTCACTGTTTATAAACATGATGCAGCACACAAAGAAATTATAAAGCTCTGAAATAAAGCAAAAAAAGAGAAACATTTTTATCACAATGCCTAATTAAATTGTAAAAATCTTTGTTATTAAGTGTCATAGGGGCAAAATGTACAGTTAGCTTGAGAAAGGCATCAGAAAAAGTTGTGCAGACGCATTGAGTATGTCACCTCCAGCTCAGAGGTGCTGTAAACCACAGCATTCTGGAAGCTAAGAAGATGCAAGAATCATTCTAATCATGCCTTACTTCTCACAAGCCTTTCCTAGACATCTATTACTGGAAACGGTTAAACAAAACTTCATCTGGAGCCAGATTATGCATTGTTATTTAATCATGGCATATAAATGGTATATATATTCCCTGTACTATAGTAGAACAATACTCTAGATTCAGAAATACAGGAATGCATAAAGCTGAGGTTTCTGCCGGATGCATTTGGTTTGATATCAGATCTCACTTTCAAACCCACATGACTGTGCAGAGTGAGACCTGCAGAGGAGTCAAAGCATTACAATGAGATTAGGGAGTCTTCTATTAGGACAAACAACACTTGGATTTTAGGAAGATTGATTACTACATAATACTAAGAAAATGCAATATCTAGTCTGCAATGTTCTTCAAACACAGATTGCTGGAGTGTTCTAGACTGTTTTGACACACCATCAATAAATGGTTGCTGTACTCTTGTATACATTATCTACTGTTTTATTTTGTTACTCCTACCTGTGCACTCTGTTTTCCACTGCCAGAGACCGTATTCTGAATGATGAATGCTTCATCTGTCTTGGTGTGGCAGTTCTGGTGTTTTTATGATTCCATAAGTATCACCCATAGTTATCAGAGCCTGTGTGCCTTTGAAATCTCAGCCAATAACAGAGATATTGGGTTAAAGTGCTGAGGCTGCAGGCCTGTGTCCTGTCTCTAGCACAGTCAAATATTACCAGTTTCTTAAGTGCTTTCCCAAACAATCCTCACTTCAATGGTGGTGATGTGACCTGCCTTGCTAACACTCAGGGCACAGGGAGATATCAATAGAAGATAAATAAGCCATTGAAATTTATATTGTCCAAGGATCGACTCCCATTTAGCCATTTTGAGTTCATATGGAAAAGGAAAAATCAGTGACGCAGCTTCTGTATAGAAAACTGGTTCAGTTCTTAAGTAGACTTCAGTAAAGAAAAGGACTGTGTACACAGGCACTAGCTACGCAAGAATTTGGTTATCCTTTCAGCTTCCCCTCTTCAATGGTTCAGAGTTCAGACTGTGCAAATTTGGTCTTTGGCATCAGTTGAAAATGAATTTACTTAATTTGGCCAATAATAACACAATAAGTATTATCATTGGTATTCATTCTTAACTAACTGACATTTTTTGTTTTCCTAAATATGGCTTGCTTCCCAAACTAAACAATGGAACAAAACACAAAGTTTCTCTTGCAGAAGAGGCAGTGCAAAACCAAATTGTTAATTATGTTTGTAATCATTCCTGGCTAGAGCTCTGTGAGTCAGTTTTTGGAAATATCATTTGTGGTTCAACTTGAGTTTAATGCCCTCAAATGCTGCATATCTCATCCTCAAGGCAGAGAGAATTTTACAAGTTTGATGCTTCTACTTAAGGTCCCAGAGATTCTTTTATGTAAACTTTCCTAACTGGTATTTTTGAAGCCTACAATGTGGTCATTCGTACTTTTTTTTTTAAAACATATTTTTGGTGTTCCTGTCTAATCAAATCCTATTTGTTGTTCATTGCAGATAGCGGCTCAGGCAGTGTTATTTATGTGTATGAACACTGCAGGAATCTTCATTAGCTACCTGTCAGACAGAGCACAACGTCAAGCCTTCCTGGAGACCAGAAGATGTGTAGAGGCCAGACTGAGACTAGAGACAGAAAACCAGCGACAGGTATTGGAGAATCAACTCTCTTTTTCTATTAACTGGTGTTGACAATTGGACAAGACTGGGCTTTGGTAGCTTCACTGACTCCAATGTGATGCCACCTGATTTGTTCAGGTTAAGTGAGTTTTATGTTGTTATTTTTCTGGCGTGTATTGAGATAATATGACATCTTAAAGATTTCTACTGGGAAACAGTGTGAATAGAGAGTGACTATTCATTATTCTTTCCCTTAAAAGAGGCCACCAGAGTGTTTTGGGTACTAAAACTTGGATTAATCAAGTGAAAGATATTCAAGAATCATCTGAGCACAATTCTGTGCCATGTGCTCTAGGATGACCTTTATTGGGCAGGGAGGTTGGGCCCGATGACCCACTGTGGTCCCTTCCAGCCTTACCCATTCTGTGATCCTGTGAGTCTGTGAGAATTGGGCAACTTCATGGAACTGAATCCTATCTAGACAGAGAAATTCTAGTGTCACCTCTGGCTCATGAATGAATTTTTGCAGCTGGGAGGCCATTGCATCACTATATTCTTTCTCTGTTCTCAACCTCTTTCTGAAAGTTCAGCTTTTGGCCACTTTGCAGTAGTGTACTGGGTTAGGTGAACTTTTGGTTTGAACATGTATGGCTGTTCTTAGAAAGGTCATCTTTCCTAATCCCGAATAAGAGGTATAGAATAAAAAGAAGTTTCCTGCTTATTATTTCGTACCGAGGAAGCATCAATGAGATGTAGCACACCATACATATTTTGCATTCCCACTGAAATATCAGAAAGTTCACCTGCTGTTTAAAATCTTGCATTAAAATCAAAATGCAACTATGAATATATATGTTATGCTGCTATTTCATTATCAAATGAATTAGCCATTCATTTTGCTGTGTTGTATGAATATGTATCGTGATTCTCAAAGTTATTTAGTTTGCCCATCAAAAGTCATGTTCTTATGCAGAGTTCTAGGAAGATGTCCTGTTCTGGACTTTGTGGTCTAATGACTCAGTATGCATGCATGACTGCTGAGTAATGCTGAGTTCTGGCATGTACCTCTGCCAGAACATCTCTGCAGCCATTGCTGGCTAAAGTGGCTCAGAGGGATGTTAGCTAGGATGCACTGTTCTCATTTTAACTGTAGGGTCACATTTTTATGCCTTTTGACATTTTTTTCCTTTTTCTTCTTGTCTAATCTTTCATAAACTATTATTTTGTAATCTTTATTTTGACCATAATTTTCTAGAGTTTATTGCGAAAAAGTTTATAAAACACTAACAAAAGATTGCCTTGTTTCTTTGATCCAGATTATACTGAGGATTTTCAATTACATTTATGTTATCCTCTCATAGGAAATGAAGTTTGTAGAAAGATTTTGAGAAATTTGATTTTGTAGAACTTGTACTTTCTATTAGGAAAAATGAAGACAGATTGTTTCCATTTGGGAGGGAAGACTGTTTTTCAGAGTGGGAAAGTAGTTGTTGGATTTGAAATATTTTTTTTTCCATCAGTCAGTGTTGAACTGTTCATTTCCTCTTAGCCCAGTACCTTGCAAGGCTTCAGGGCCATAATGTTCCCTGAGGGCAGAACTTCCTGGAGAGTTACCTCACTACAGCTGAGACTCACCTATAACCAAACAAAGTAGTGTGTCACATGCATCGTATGACTGGAAATGCATAATGGAAAATGTACTTGGGCCAAGGAAAATGCCCAGAGGGGAAAAATACAGACAACAGGATGCCAAATGAAAGCTCTCTTCTAAAACTCAATTTAATAGTAAATTAACCCAAAATTTCAGAACAAAACCTTTTAAAATATTTCTGATTAATTTTGTTGGAACTTTAAAACTGTGTTATTATTCACACCTATCTGTATAAATACGTTTAATAAATTTGTTATTTTTTCATTTCTATATGGGATGACAAAATTAAAAAAATAGTCCAGTACTGGAACATCTTGAGGAATGAAGAGCCTGTTTCCCTCAGTCTTCTATTCTTTCCTCTTCCTTCTGCAGTAGGAAGTCTCACTTAAGTAATTTTTAAACATCTCTGCCTTGAGAACTCTGGCAAGGTCACATTTTAGATGATCTTTTTTTTTAGCAGCTCATTCATTATCGCTTGATCAGTACACAGGCAGTAATTCAGTAACTGCTAGCATTTTTCTATCTTGAAGACATGTATTTCATGATGCATGGAATCTGTGGTTCACATGAATGAAAAATTTTGTTACACTTCATTGCACATCACATTTTAAAAAGCAAGGATTAAGTACTGATCAAGTAGACTAATTCTATGCCCTTCTAGAAAATATCCCTAATATATGAAGAGGGGGGAAAAGGTTGAGAAAGAGTGTGCAGAGCAACAGTTTTGATGTGACTCCTAAAAATTTCTAAAGATAGGGTTGAGGAGCTAAAAGTGTGCAGGGAAAATAGATGAATAATTATTTCTGTAATTCTTCCTGACAATAATTCCATGAAATCTAAATTCTGTTCCACTTCAATTTATTTCTCTTCTACTTCTCATAAACTGTCTGAACTAAAGGTTTCTTACAGAAGAGTCAAGTCTTTTGTGGTTTTCACTAGTGGTACTGATACTTCTTATAGTAATAGGTGACTTAAATTAAGTCTCTCAAGACTTCTTTCATCCCCACACAGCTTCTGCTTCTTAACTGAAAATATGTAAAAGGTAATTGCAGTGCCTAATTGTATTAACATGTCATATATATGGCATGTGGTATGTATGACAATTTGCCAGGTAAGTCCCTTTAAAGTCCAATTTTGTCTTTACTATGTTTAAATCAGATGACCAGTAAAATTAAAGTAAGAAAACACATTGTGATCTTAAAACTACAACAAGGAGTGCTATGCTCATCCATAATCAATTGCAGAACAAGGCTCCAGTTTTATATAACCATAGAAGTTATATAAATACTTCAGATATAATTCTATTCATTACTGTGCATTATTAAGACTAAGAAATCAAGTTTCTGCCCTCTCAGAATGACCCATACAATATCTCAATATCCCTTGGATTTATAATCTCTAATCATCTGTCATTCTAATGACTATAAATGCTACTGCTATCCTTATGCATTACTGTGCAATGCCTAGGAGAGCCAGTCAGGCTCTCAGTCAGGCATTTATAACTTTTTAAGGGGTACCATCAGAAATGTGGACCTGTACAAGGAAACAACAATATTGATAAACAAGGATTTCTGGGTTTCAGAGATTTAATAAGTCTAAATGTCGGGTTCTGCATTTTGGCTATAACAACCCCAAGCAGAACTATAGGCTGGGGATGGATTACTTAGAGAGCGGTCAGGTGGAAAGAGACTTGGGGGTATTAGTTGACAGCAAACTCAACATGAGCCAGCAGTGTGCCCAGCCAGCCAAGAGGGCCAGTGGCATACTGGCCTGCATCAAGAATGGTGTGGCTAGTAGGTCAAGAGGGGTTATCCTTCTCCTGTCCTCGGTGCTGGTTAGACCACACCTCAAGTATTGTATCCAGTTCTGGGCTCCTCTGGATGTTGAGGTGCTGGAATGAGTTCAGAGAAGGGCAGTAAGGGTGGTGATGGGGCTGGAAGATAAGCCCTACAAGGAGAGGCTGAAGGAGCTGGGTCTGTTTAGCCTAGAAAAGAGGAGGCTCAGGGGTGACCTTATT
>WEKX01017118.1:20423-38238 GCA_013390025.1 Pitta sordida
GTCTGCTTCCAATCTACGAACAGCAGCGGGATGCCTGGAAGAACATTCCTAACCCCTCTCTAGTAGGCTTGGGGGGCCTTCATACCTTTCAGCCTCACCACACGATTTGTGTTCTGGCACACCACGTCTTACTACTGAGGTTTTTTTCTTCTCTCCCAAATATGTTTATTCACAGAGGCAATCCTATCTCTGCAACCTTGAATCACTGGCAGCGACTGAGGCCGAGGCAAGAGCTGAGCTGTTTACCCCCTCGCTGCCAGAGCAGCAAAAAACCCAAACCAAGACACTATTATATTGACTTCTATCTTGCAGTTAAAAAAAAAAAAGAGATTGTTCTATATATCTCTATATATTCCATATAGATGAGTTGAGATTTTTTTTTCAGTGAAAGCGTTCATTCACTTGCCATCATTGCATAAAGTACAATGAAAACAGAAGGTAAAACCACCAAAATCCCACTAGGATTGAAAAAACATTTTTGTTGTTCTTCATGTTACTCTGAGCTGAAATTTTGGCATTTAGATGTGATAGTGTATTTTCCAGATGTCATTATTTTCCAACAGTTTCTCCCTTTTATGTCATATTCAGAGTTCAAGAATTCCTTGTTCTATTTCATTATTCCTATGAAGTTTTCTAATTTGACAGTCAAAGCCATTTTGCTGTTGAGAAATATCTGGGCCTATGGCCTCTTTAAATCTGAATTATTTCCATTGGCTCATTGTCCACAGAAAATATCTTCAGGTGCAAGTTCAGCTTTTGTGCCAGTTTCAATTCATTCTCTTACTGCATGGGAAGGAAGACGACGAAGTGCAGACCTGAATGATGGAAAAGGCTTCATAGTGCCTGGCTGGTCCAGCAGAACCCGACTTCAATTTTTAAGTGACTCAGTTTCTGGTGTCCATGTTTCCAAAAGTCTACATAATAAAACTCCTACATCTTTTTCCATCCTTCCTCCATAAATCATCATTTACTCTCAACATGCCTTTTAATTTTCACAAGTATTTAAAAAAGTTAGGACTTTCAGTCATATATTCAGATCATCAAGAATCTGATTTTTTTTAATGTTTTTCTTTTTTTTTTTTTTTAAGCACCTGTGGTTGTTAAAAGTGCATATTAGCATTTTCACTTACAATGAATTTTCTAACTCTAATGACTCTACTATTAAAGTGAACAGTAGTAAGATTACAAAGGAGAATTACTCCAGCTGCCATTTCTAATGATGTTTATGCACTTAACTGTATGGTATTATCTGTGTGACATCATTTGGAAATCCCAGCACTCTGTGAAACTGAGCGAACATCTGTGTCTATTTATTTCCCAATCTTCATTACAAAATTAGAATTCTAGTGAAAATCTAAAACATTTCAGAGCTTCACATAGTTAAAGAAGATTCCACTGTTGATCAGTAGCAGAAAGACTATAATCAAAAGGTAGAAATATCAGACAAGAAAATTGCAGAAGGGAGCACAGACAAATGTGTTCTAAAAACAGCCTCAGTTCAACAGTTATTGCTAAAATTATGACTTGAAATATTTTCTAATTATAGTTAGCTGCTTGTGCTGAAGAGATGTGTTTGCATAAACTAACCAAATATAGAAGCCATATAATGCCTTCCCAATTTTGTTTTCAATACGTTGCAATTATGAATAAACCCCAAAGATTCTCAGTTTTCATAAGTCCATTTTATTCCAACAATATCATAAGCTTCCACTATTGGTTTGAAATTTTGGATCAATGTATTCCTTCGACATTTGAATATTTTAAAAATGTTGACAGCCAGTGCTATATTTTTTTGATAACCACTTCAAAGACACTGTCTCCATTTTTACCTTGATTTTATTGTACAGACACAGCTGATAATTCTACTTTCAGCATATCTGGGCACAGAAAATAGAAAATAACTTTATTAATTAGCTACTGAAAACCTTTAAAAATTCCCTGAGTATGTAATTTCCCATATTGTAAAAATACTCTGAAATTGCCTTAATGAAGAGCAGGAACTTGTACTAAATTTCTTTTCATTTCAATTTCTCCTCATAAAAGATCCCTAACTTTTAATGACATACTAAACCCAGACAAATATTGAATGTTGATGACTTTATGAAGGATTACATTTATAATGCATATCTGATGTCCTAACCTGCTCTTTCTTCAATCCTTACTTGAAATTTGTTTAACATTTTAAACCCTGAAGTACTACCATTTAATTATAGAGTCTGTCAGGTAACTGTGACTTTACCTTTTCCTCCATCACATATGCACATGCAAAGTTATATCTGAAAACAACTACTGTGAAAGGAGGTTAATATTTGACTAACTGAAGCTGGAAATAGAGCCTTGAACAGACTAGACAAGAAAAATCGCAGGAGTTAATTAGCTAAAGTTATTATAGCTAAAAGGCTATAAAAATCAGTCCACCCCTTATCCCTTATCTTCTAAGATTACATCAATACAAGACAGCTATTCACAGAAAATAAATTTTATTAATTATTAAGAAGTCTCTCATGTCATTGCCATACTCTACTCTACTCTACTACTTCTACTCTATCTAAAACTTCTCTAGACCAATAAGGTTAATGAAGCTTGGCAAAAACAATAGGAAAATATGGAGGCTGCTTTCACACTAAGAAAAGTGTTTCAACTGTGTCTTACAGGAAAAACATGTGGTTTTGAACTAATGTTCAAAAAAACATGTAGCTCTGTGAAACATTTTATTTATATTAATTCTGGTAAATTTAGAGCGCCTAATAGCATAGAAGGATCTCTGCAGTTGTTTGAGATGAGAGGAGAGATCAGTCCATAGCTGTTTGATGTTTATATTAATCCTCTGGAGAGGTGTTCATTCTTGTTCTCAGTGTAGAAGGTTATGAATCATTCATGAAAAGAAAACTCTACCTGCTGTGCAGAACTCACCAGAAAAGGTACACTACTGTGCTAAGGAATTGGGAAGGAGTAAACTCAAAACTGAAAGAAACCCTCCAGTTTTTAAGTCCTTACAAGGCAAATAGAGAAAACTATTCTATTTTAGCATAAATTTGTGCAGTTTCAGTGGAGTTAGCTGGTGCTAGAAAGTAATAAAGCCACAATCCATTAGTCTTTTTAACTGTATTGTTTAAATCCCTCTCCAACACAGACTTTAGCAAGAAGCACCCTTTCTGTGCATACATAATCTTAAATTCCACCAAGAAAAGGTTCTCTTATAGGGAAATAAAGTTCCTTATAAATGGTTTCCTCAAGTCTTATGAAAATATTCCTCCACATATAACGCAGTGGCAGAGGAAATGGAGCTGAAGGCTGGAATAAGGAGCAAGTAAGAAAGTTGGTGGGGAAAAAGCACTATCTACCTCAAGTCTTAAAAGGAGTATCATCGGTTGAGCTTATGGGAGTGCTTTCCATCAAAGTGGGATACAATGGGCATCTTCAAGGATGAATTACAAGTTTGGTCAGATGAGTGAAGAAAAGTCCTCTCTATATTAAATCGTCTAATGTGATGAATCCTCTGAGACAAAGCGCTATCCGCTGGGGGATGAGTGGCTGGAGAGTGGTGAAATGGAGAAGGAATTAGGAGTAATGGTTGATAGAGAACTTAATATGTGCCAACAGTGTGCCCAGGTGGCTAAGAGGGCAAATGGCATCCTGGCCTCTATTAGGAACAGTGTGGTCAGTAGGACTAGGGAAGTTGTCTTTCCCCTATACCATTCCTGGAGGTGTTTAAGAAAGACTGGATGAGGCACTCAGTGACATGGTCTAGATAATGGTATGATGGGACAGGGAATTAGGTTATTAAAAAAAGTTACAAAACAAAAGAATGATGGTGACATGACCCTGAGATTAGCTCACATAGATAAAACATGGTGTTCATGGCACCAGGGTTGTGGGTTAGATACTTGTATGGGCATTCACTTAGGAGTTGGACTTGATGATCCTTGTGGGTCCCTTCCAACTCAAAATATTCCATGATTATGTGAATACCCTAGCATTCTATTCCTCCCTGCGAGTCCTACCACTAGCTTACTGGACACCTACTTTCCAGGTAACTTATTTCTCATAAGGGATTTCACAAAGTCAACTAAAGCTCACTTTGAAAATCAAAACAGTTTAGATATTGTTTAATTTGATTTCCATAAAGGATTAGAGCTCAGCACCTGAAAGAACCATTTGTCCAGTTGAGAAAAGAGTTGTTTTGTTTCTAGGTATGAAGACATGTTCTATCTTTCTAATTGGTATGACAGCTGTAAAATGAGAAGACAGGTCTTAGTCTTCAGAGCAATCTGGTGTTGGCATATTTAGTCTCTCCTGCCTGTTATCTTTGGAGAAACTGTAATCCTATCTTAATCTCTTTTTCAATTCGAAAACTGTTCTGCTTGACCATTTATTTCCTTCTGCCTCTACTTACAGAGGATTTTTTTTTCACACTTTCTCCTACAACAATCTCTATTTTTTGAAGAGCTTAAGAAGCTCTCTGTAAATTGATGAACTCTAGTTTATTTGGGGTTTTTTTTACTTTTTAAAAGCAGCTTACATGCTATGTAGGTTTTATCAAGCTCTTTCAAATCTAGAATTTAATCAGCCATCAGTAGTTTGCAACTTCTAAAATAAGAGCAGATTGGACTGGGATTGAAAAGGACATTTTAAGAGGGTTAAACACCACAAAGTCTTTTTTTATATTCATATTTATACTGGTTCTAAGAATATTAAAATCCCTCTAAATTAGTATGAGGATAAATTTCAGATTTAGTTTAAAAAATAAAAAAAAATAAATCTGTATTTTAGAAAACACCTGATCTTTATAAATGTAGTTTAAAATACTTCATTATTAAAAATTAAAAATTATTATCACAATGATTGAGGCTTTCTTTTTAAAGGGCAAACAGTAAACTCACAATGAAAAAAATATTGTGTAAACCTATAGTCAGATATTGCATTTTAGGGAGAGTTGTTTTTTTTTTTTATAGTAATAGATCTATTGAATGTCAGTTTCTCTGAAGTTTCAGACTTATCCAGGCTTTGTTTCATCTTAGTACCTTTCTCTAAAAAACCATGATCCCCATAGACATTTTTTCTCAGTGTTGTTCCTTCAGCACTTATGATAAAACTCAACATATAACATACCGGTGAATCCAACAAATGAAGGACTATGCAAAGTTTATGTTGTCCTTTGCAATCCATATCCATATTGTTTTCTAATTCCATTAACAGACTTTCCCTCCTTACTGGTGGGGGAAGCAGTGTGTACATGCACTTATGTTTTTGTAGGTACCAGTACGTACATTGTCTCAAAATACCCCTTTTCTTAATCCATTTGCAGTAGAAAACAAAACATTTTAAATGACAGATTTTAGATGTTGTTCTCTCACATTTGGTGCTTATTTTGTTTCTTGCTATCAGAGCATAACCCCCACATTTTGCTTTCAAGGAGAAATCTAAAGTAAAATCAAGATAAAAATCGTCCACTCCCTTCTCTCCCAGTCCTTGCAAATTTGGAGTGGTCACATGAACTGAAACAGAATATTTGGATGCTAGAGAGATAAGAATCAGACCCTGAACTGCAACTTATACAGGGGGAAAATGATCCCAGAATCCTCTCTTCAGGTATGGGAGCTTTCCCTGTAAGAAATTGGTGAGAAAGAAACCTCTGCTTCCCCTCCCTAGAAGATGGATTTTGGATTCAATACGCATAAAACTATTTTCTGAAAACCTATGTGGTAATTTGATCTCTAAACCAGGCTGTTCAACTGCATGCCATGCTGGTTGATAGTGAATGAGATGGGTCAGGTTTTGATAGCCTGTGTTTCCTGTGCTCTCAACATTTTGCTGCAGAGGGAGGTGTCTTAATAAATAAAAAAAAAAAAAGCCATTATCACATATCCACTGACTTGTGAACCTTGCTGATGCGTCAGGGTATTGGACAAAGACGAAATGAGTAAAGGGAAATAAATAGTTTCAGCCCCCTACTGAGATGAGACACTTCTGCCAGCTGGGCTGCCCTAGTCATCTCTGCTTAATAAAGAACTCCAGGTTCCAAATTCACCAGGTTAGAGCCTATCCTGAGCTCTGAATACACTCACTCAATTTAAGGTCATTTTTATGATTCAGGATCAGAATTCTTAGGGTACACCAGTGTCCGTGGCCGAGCAGAAAAGGGTTTTTTCCCAGCATGGGGTGGCCGTGGGCGCCGGGAAGCGCCGACACAAACACCGACACACAGCAAGGCAGTGCTGAAACAGCGCCGGAGCACTGGGGGGTGGTGTGAGGGTGCAGGGCAAATTTGCATACGAATGAGCTGCCGTTCTACACAGACTGAGGGCTGCACGGGGAGGCATGAAGACCCGTGGTACCGTAGTATTGGAGAGACGACTGTGTTTCGAAATAGGCTGATAGTCTTTCACACTATCAGTATGTAAATGCCCATCTACAAGCTTATTAAAAGGGATTGATGTTCAGAAAATTGCTCTTGCTCTCACATACATTTTGTGCTGTTTAGTACTGGAGTCTTGTAAGTCTTTGACAATGTGTATCCCTGGTTTTGAACAGAATACGTGACCTTGTAACTCATATTCATCTTATTGTTCTGCAGTGATTTAGTCATATAAAGCTCAACAGTAAAAGGCATGAGTGCTTTCTTTCTGACATTTTCCATGTCATTACCTTCAATAACTCGCACTCTTGAGAAATGTGTATTTTGCTGAATCGTCTAGTGATTTTTGAAACAGAAAAAAAAAAGGTAACAATATCAAAGAAGAGACATCTAGATGAATAGAAAATACAAATAGTAGAGAATAATTATGTGAAGATTTAGCAGTAGGTAAGTCAAATTTCTAGAGAAGTGGAAGTGTACATAAGCATTGCACAACAAGTACTAGATTCAGATGGGCCCATTCTGATATTTTAGTGTAAATTTAAATTGTAGGAGCTCTTTCATGTTCATTTTCTATTCCAGTAAAACAAGGAAAAACTTAAGATTATGTCATTATGGAATTTGTCCCCAGTAGTTATGTTTGCCTTTCTCCTGTTCTTTAGCTATGACTCCAGCCTTCCTGCACAAACTGACTGAAATCTGTGGAACCCAATACACTAGAAGAGAGTATAAAGCTTTTCATTGAGTTATGTTTCTTATTTCCATATAGATTTTTTATTCTGGATACCTGTCTTCTATACAATTGTTTAATAAAGAATAAATAACAAAAACCTCATCATGATATTTGGAAGAAACAAAATTACAGAATTATAAAATTTTCCTTTCCATGTATTAGGTATGCCTAATAGATTACTTGGGGCTGAAGAGTATCACTTGAGATCAGCTCAGGAATCCCCAGCATAAGTAGGACATGGATGGACCTGTTGAAGCAAGTCTAGAGGAGAGTCATGAAGATGATCAGGGGGCTGGGGAACCTCTCCTATGAAAACATGCTGAGAGACTTGAGATTGTTCAGCCTCGGGAAGATAAGGCTCCAGGGAGACCTTATAACACCTTCCGGTACTTGAAAGGGCTGCAAGAGAGATGCAGAGGGACTTTTGACAAGGTTGTGTAGTGATAGGGACAAGACAAATGTCTTTAAATTGAAAGAGAATGGGTTGAGATTAGATGTTAGAAAGAAATTTGTTACTGTGAGGGTGATGAGGCACTGGAATAGGTTGCCCATAGAAGCTGTGGATGCTTCATCCCTGGAAGTGTTCAAGGTGAGGTTGGATGGGGCTTTGAGTAACTTGGTCTAGTGGAAGGTGTTCCTGCCCATGGCAGGGAGATAATAGCTGGAAGGTCCCTTTGAACCCAACCCATTCCATGATTTTACGATTCTGTGACAAATGTTCATGTCTACAAGGTGGGTTAGTGATACAAATAGTTTTATAATTCCTGGGTTTTACCACATCTTTGTGAAATGGTTGGGTTCCACAATGAAATATAAGTCTAACATGCTCTTCTTTTAGTAGGTAAAAAATCATGGTAGGATCCAGAAGACCTGGATATTAAATGAAGTGTACTACATACAGACACTTAATTTGATAGCTGTAGTTCTTATTGCCGAAGTTAAAAGCCAGCTTAGACAAAGAGCTGTCAGGAGGTTGTTCCATGATCTAGCCCAGCAGAACAAACATCTGGCTACTGCTGTTAAGGACCATGGGCTTGCCCCTTGAAGCTTTTATCTCCTGGCACATGCTCCCTCCCTCTCCCGTGCAAGTTAGTGCTGCTCATGGAACCTTAGGATTCACTGTACCTGTGCCACATAGTGTAAACATTGTTTACAGTTAGTGTCATGATCAAATGCATTCCTTTTTAAACTATTTTTGTAAATATTTCTTGTAAATATTTATAATAAATATTTTGTAGAGGAGTATGTTTTTTAAAATTAAAATATACACAAAACAGCAGTCAGCAGTATCATGCCAAAAAAAAAAAAAAAAAAACAGGGAGGGCTGTTCCACCACTTCCCATCATGCTACAGGATCAGCTAATATTTATGAAGCCAGAACGATACAGGGGAAGCATAAAAACCAAACAGCCCTGGAATCAGCCTGCTACTTCTCAGGCATTGCAGAGCAAGCAGGCACTAAAGTTATGATATCCTTACTGGGTGATAAAAAATGCATCTCCTTTTACATCTGGCAATAGATTGTTAGTCATCAAGTCCTACCAGAATTTTGTAATATGGCTTGAATCTTCAAACCATTCACCATTCAACCAAAGCAAAAGACAAGCAGTACCTTGCAGTCCTTCCTTTTAGCATCTGTTACATATACTGTCGTATGCTGTTCTGGACAGTAGTATTGAGGAAACACTTGGATAACAAGTCCTTCCTACAAGAAGTGTGAGGAAAAACATTTTTCCTTCTTGTGTTACCACTAATTTTGCAATACTTTTCAGTTATTAATTGATTATAAAAAGCCATTACTTTCATAAGCACTGGATTATCAGTTTGGAAGAGACTCTAGATCTGTTTCATAGCAAATAGCTAAACAAAAGAGCCTCTAAGACCTCCTGTGTGATCTGGCCTTGCTTCTCTTTGGAAACAGCAGATGCCTAAATGGAACATGCAGCCAAGAGCAGGATGATTTGGAGTGGTAATTTCGTGAATTAAAATAAAACAAAGTTGGTACGGCTCATATTGCACATTGCAGCAGTAAGGAGTAGAAGCTAAACGCAGCCTAGTAACCCCACAAGTCTGAATGTATTATCTATTACAGTTCCTTCAATATTTTTAATTAATTCCCATTGTCTTCATAACAAACAAAAAAGAACAGATGCAAATAAACTGTCCATTGTGCCGTAAGCAAGAACGAAGGAATTTCTCTTTAAAGCTGTTCATCATAATGAGAGGTGCTAATTCCCATGTTCTAGACTGGCATTTAGAATAATTACATCTATTCTGAACATTGTCAGGTTTTCAGTAGAAAACAATACCATTTTTATCTACTTCCCTCAAATGTAAAAGCTCATATGCTCCAGAAAGTCTGAAAACACTGCTCTAAATGGCCCTTTTCGCATGCTATTAAGTTGAGTGTTTGAAACAATAAAACCTGGGTGATAATAATCATAAATATTGTTAAAGACAAGCTTGATGGTTCTGGAAAAATAATTCTTAAAAATCAAGATGAAAAATGTGGAGTCTCTGTAGAATTAAACATTTCTGGGGCATACCCACTCCAGTTTTACAGAAGTGTCTTGGGAGCAGTCACTTGTTTCCCAGTCTAAAGATTTCTTGCCACAACATGTACGTAGGTTCATGAATTTGATGGTATGCATAGAAGAGGAAAAACAGAACCTGAACTGGTCTATCAGTCAAGAGGGGCTTTTCATCTCTTGGCGGAGCCAACCCTAATAAAGATGTTGTGAAACAAAGAAAAATCTGTAACATCTAAGGGGAGCTGGTGCAGGGAGCATATGCAGACAGCTGCCCCTGCAGGTGATGCCCTCACAAAACTTTCAGGGAAATCTTTGTCTTAACAATCTCCTGCAGATACCAAATTGCTTCTTGGTATTTCGTGGTCTTTGATTAGCCCCAGAGAAAAGGTCTCCAGTTTTTATTCACAAGACTGAGACCTTGTGCACTGGGTAATTGACTCTTCTCAAAAACTGTTGTGAAGGTCATTATTTATTCATCTGAAACCTGTCCCACTTCTCCAGGAGTGTGCCTGGCTACGTTTGTGCAGTTGTAAATACTGTTGATACCACGTGATTTCAGACCAAGTGACACAAGAGATCAGTGCATGCAGACCACAGAGAAGTTGTTCAACGAAGAGCGACTATTGCAGATGCATAAGACAAGAAATGGGCCTTAGAGACAGCACCAATGTTATATTACAGTCTTGGGACTTTAAATAGATGTGTGTGATTTATGAAGTTAATTCACTGTAGGATTTTTTTCACTGTTCCTAAATTTTCCTGAAGGAGTAGATTGGGTAGGAGTCAGTTCCCTATTTAGACACCTTCTAAACTCGGTGACTACAAAAACTTTACACCTATGAGCTCCTACTGCTGTCAACTGAGATCTAGTCAATACAGACAACAGAACCCAGAGAGACTGTAGCGACACCAAAAGAGTACTTTACACATGATCTATTCAGTATCTCTCCAGTTTCACTGGATAAAATGAAAGTTTGGACAGATCTACATTTTAATCACCAAAGAATTGATGCCTGATTCCAGTCTTGAATTCTATCATCAATTTGTTCCATTTGGTGGTTTCTACAGGTCTTTTTTCTTTAACTTAGTTATTCTGTTTTCATTTATTTACTCTAAATTCTGACTGCTCCGTCTTAAAGACAGGAGAGATCCATGTCACGAACGGTTATTGGAAGAATAGTTCAACAGCTCTTTTCTGGCATCCCTTTGTTAATATCCTCTTTCTTCTCTGTTTTTTCTCTTGAACAAATATATCTCTGTTCCTTTTCAAATCATTTACCTCTATTGCTGCTCACCTCTGACTTGTCTCTCCTTAGCCCATTGCTCAACTAGCAAGCTTTCAACAGATCTGGGTAATGTAGTTTCCTTCTCCCTAGAGTTCATAACACTTCTTTATTAGGCTTTTCTCTGAAAAAGAGGAGATATTGATTTCTTATGTCTTTCCCTCTAGCTCTGCAAATGCCTTCCAGGAGAGACTGACTAGAAATATGGGGACTCTCTGATCATGCAAATAATAAAGTACAGAAGACTATAAAAAAAAAAAAAACTGTAGGCTTTTTCTCTGGGATTTATTACTGCTCTTTTGCACATGATCCGCACACACTTGTGCTTTTCTTCTGTGCCGCAGTGTCTTAATCTGTAAAATGGGAACAATAATATTTAACTATGAATTATGTGGCAAATATCTTTATATAAAGGGAACTTGACACTCATTTCTGAAAAACGAAACAACTTTTTTAACTGCTGGACTGAAGCAAAGTGATGTGAAAAGCCTGTGAAGAGACAACAGAACTGTGGCATCAGCTGTAGGAAAAGAAAGAATGGAAGTGATCCACACTAGAGTCCACTTCTCCGTTCCCAGTTTGGGGAAGTGGCCTGGTTCAGCATCCGCTCCACCTTGTCAGTGTAGTGTCGTGTAAGAGCAGCTTGGCACAACAAAGGACAGCTGATGTCAGTAGGGGTGGAAATTTTATGTCCTTTGAATGTTTCAGTAACGGAGAATTGATTGGTGGCTGAAGTACCTCATGAGAAATACACACTCACACATACACAATTAAATGTTATTTTTCTTGTAGTGTTCCTCCATAGCATGACGTAGATAATGCAAAATAGTGACCTGAGCTGTATATGCTCCTTCGCTTGTGATCCCAACAAAGGTTTGTCACATGCTGGAGTACTAATGGAGGAAGGCTGCTGCAGGGGCGTACTAATTAACCTCAGTTTTATGTGTCATTGCTAGATCTTATGTGCAGACAAGAACGTTTAACTTACCTTAATGAGTAGCATGAAGGTTAAGATATCAAATGTGCTGTGCACAGTTTGCTTGCCTTAGTGAACATGTGCCAAGTCAACTACGTTTTATTCTAAATAAATGTTCTAGACACATTGGTTAAGACCATCTTAAGTGAATGAAAATAAGGAATGTAATATTTTCCTATTAGGGAAAAAAACTGTATCCTCCATTTAAGCCATATATCATTAAAGAAATTACCTTTTTTATGTTATCAGAGATTTCATAAAAAGGTCAATAATAAGCAGAATTTCTGTTTGACTTCTTTATCTCCTTTTCTTTTTGAATTTGTATTCCCATTTGTCTTCTTACATTAATAAGGTAGGAAATAACATATTTTTATGGTGAAAAAAGTATTATTCTGAATGTATCTTCACAAGAAGTCATCAAACACTTTAATCATACAACTCCCTGAGAGACTGATCTGATTTGTTTAGAGGGTGGATTTATTATATGGTTGTATTGAGCTATTGTATTGTATTGAGCTAGTGGAGGAATAAGAGAATATATAGCCTAAGTGCCTTCTGTTATAGAATGCTTAATGGCGCAAAATATTAAAAATATCTCTCGTTCCTAGAATATCACTTAGCAGCTCTTCCCAAACATGCCATCTTAAAGTGCCAGGGGACATTTGATTGTGAGTAGAGTTACCTGAGGGCTAGATGTTCCTGTGAAAACCTGGTTTTGCATGAGTATAAAGGACCTTCTGAGGGACTGGTTTCCTTATTACTGTCACAAGCATCACATCCAGTGTTTACACATCAGAAATGTGGAGGATGGGAGAATTCCCAGGTAGAAAGGGTGGAAAAAAGTCAAGACAATGAAGATATGCTAAAATTACCACTACCCTCTCTGGGGAAATGGAAAGTGTGAGCTGGACCTTTTACCAGAAAAAAGGATGAACTCACTGCACTGTAACTCACCACGTGTTCTGTATCAGACATCACTGCCTTGCATCATTTTTGTTGCTCCCTCCCAAAGCTAGGGCTTGACTTAGTGAAGATTTATAGAACAAGTGTATTAAAGATTAGCAGATTCTGAGTTCTCTCATCTTCTGTGTTAGCACATTATTCAGGCAGTAGCCCAGGAGAAAGTCACCATGTCAGAGTGGAGTGCAACACACCTCTGCTCCAGTGAAGCAATTAGCAGCATGTGTTCTCCCTTCTTAAGCAAATGTACACTTCACCTCAGCTGGGGCTGCCATCCAGACAAATGGAGGTGTTTATTCACAATGTGTTTCTATCGTAGCTGAGGATTGTTTACTAACTGCTGACTAAGACTGCTGAGAGTGAGAATTCTTCATGACCTACACTGTAAAAGTTCTAAGTTAGCAATTGTATCACCTCCTATGAACCCTAGGGAGACATTCCTTCATTTTTTCCAAGGTGTTATATATTGCTACATTTCGTCCATGTCTTTGAATCTTGCTGGCATAAATATTATTATTTGCCTGATTGTTTTGCACATCCGTTTATCCCACCTATCATCTGTATATGGTCTATCTTATAGTTCTCTCTGACCAACTTTATACCCTCAAGAAGGGACATAACCCACAGCTCGGATAATATTGAGATTATTTTATCTCCTCGTAATACATATCAAGTTGACTGGTCTAGACTATGGGAGGCTTGGATGGGTGCAGCGTGGTTCCCATGGCTCTAGGGTTGTGGGTTTGATCCCAGTGTGAGCATTCCCTTGGGAGTTGGACTAGANTGATATTCTCTTCTTTAGTTTAGTAAAAGTTCATTATTTGCAATCCGGTGAAGCAAAAGAACCAGTTCAATGAAAATCTTTTAGCTTTGCCTCAAGTGATTGGAGGTGATATATTCCAATACTGGAAAAATCTTGTTACTCAAAAAAAAAAAAAAAAGAAACCATAAACGAAACCAAAAAAAAAGCCCAGAGAGACCGAGGGCAAGAGGACACAACAAGAGTATTTTAGTACAGAAAGATTATTGCAGAGAAAGCACCAATCAATAAGATTGAACACCCAATTTGAAAGGATAAAGAGAAAGCTTAATTTGCAGAGAAACATATTTGGGTTGGATACTTATAAAATCTGTCAAAGCCATCAAACTGATGAGCCACTGAAACAGGGACCTTCTAAAAACTGTCTGGAGATGATCTATGGCTTTCATGAAAGAATTCAATTTTCTTTTGAGGGCTTGCCTGGCTCTGCTTACACATGGTTTCTTAGAGCATGGTGCTAATAACAGTAAGGTCATAGGTTCAATCGCCATGCAGGCCATTCACTGAAGAATTAGAGTCGATGGTCTTTGTGGGTCCTTTTCAATTCAGAATATTTTGTGAAAGTCGTTGTTTAGCTATATTGTGACATGGGCTGAAACCCGTGTATATGTATATCTTATTATACACTAATACTAGAAGTATATTGACACTAATAACACAATAATATTTCACTGATGTACTGTGTTTGCACACTAATAAAAAACTAATACACATAGATACTCTACTAAAACACATTAAACATATATATTATAAGTAGGCGTATGCATGAATAAAATAATATACATATTACATCAACTTGTCTCAAATGTTTGCTCTTCCTGAGTGCTCCTGAGACACAGACAAAACTAGAAATGATGAATGTTCTCCAGTCTTCCTTGTAGAGAGGGTCAGTTTGAATGGCCTCGTTTGAGTTCATTTGTATTCTTCCTTATCGAAATGAGTCAGTCCAGAGCCAGGCTAGACTCTGGACTTAGGTTGGTAAGGCGGATTATCACAAATGGTCTGAGCTAGAATTTTTAGAGAAGATGGTCACACCTTTTCCTTTAGGAAAAGGTTTTTTACTGAAAGATTGATCTGGATTTGGACTGGGTTGCCCACAGAAGTGGTTGACCCAGGAGGAGTTTAAGGGTAGGCTGGATGAGGTGTTGAGCGATATGATCTAGATGTAGATGATAGGTTAGTTGGATTATAGGTTGGACTAGATGATCTTCAAATTCCTTTCCAGCCTTATCTATACTGTGAATACTGTGTGATAAAGTAAATTCCTAGTTGTGAAATTACAATTACATTTTGAAGCACCTATTCAGACTGATACTTACCCTTTGGTTTCCCCTTTTTTTAAGGAACGGCTGGTTCTCTCTGTCTTACCACGGTTTGTAGTCCTGGAAATGATAAATGATATGACCAATGTAGAAGATGAACATTTGCAACACCAGTTTCATAAGATCTACATTCATCGTTATGAGAATGTCAGGTGGGTGAAGTAGCCTCTCTTTAGTGTTTAAGATCTCAGATGCTGCTAAATGACTCCTGTTTGAGAGTTTCCCTTCAAATATTTTATTCGTTCATAAATTAGAAAATCAGTGTATCCTTGTTTAACCCCAGAGCAGAGAAGCATTTTTTTTGCCTTCTTTTACTCATCAGGTTGGCTGGATGTCACTGCCATGGCAAGATCTATTTGAATTAAACACTGAGCTGGGACCATTTGTGTCTTTTTTCATCTTTTAACTTTTCCCCCTTTCTGGTCAGGATTGCACAGAAAGGGGATGTGGACACATATTCTGCCACAACCTACTGGTTCACCTCACACGCTGAAAAATGAAATAGAGACTTGTAAGATGCTTTTAAAGATAATGACTTGTTATATGACTTCTCAGTTTAGTAGCCTTTTCCCTTCAATCGGGCTTATTACTATTTCCCTAATCCAATTTCCTTCCTTTATTCCCCTCTCTAAATTTTTTCTTTTCTGAAATTAGTTAGCAGGAAGTTGATAGTTATCATAAGAGCTGCTCCTCAAGGTAATAAGCCCGAATTGTATATTTACATCAGAATTATCATGACGGTGCAGAATTTTGACTTTATTGTGGTTCCAAACCACCAGAATATTTTGTTAAGACAATTACATTTTCCATAAGTTTATCCCAAATCATAGTGACAAATAATTGATTGAGCACCATTGCAATAAACATTAAAGGAAGTGAAAAATAAACATCCTTGGATATGATGGGAGATAGTTTGCTAGAGATAGTTTGCCTTTCCATGAAACCCAAATATAACTTTGTCTGGGCAAGTTCAATGAACATAATTTGCACTTCTGCAAAGAATAAATTGATTATCTACTTCTGTGGCCATAGAGTAGCTCAGATATTCTATTTTATTAAATCTTCTTGAAAGTATCAAGGACCCTCACAAAAGATTTGAGTTACGCTAAATTAAAATGTCTTCCATTAACATTTTTCAATGTCAGGGTAAGTGTTACTGTAGAAGAATCAAAATAGGGAGAAGATGGCCCTTTTTTTTAAATGGAAAAGGGATGCAGTCAGTGGTGAAAAGTTGGAAGATTTTTTTGCTTGAAAGAGATTTAAAATTAAGATTCACTACGCTTTACAGTACAGGTACTGGTGTGGCTTCTATGCACACTGCCAGAAATTAGATCTTGTCAAAACTAAGTTTCACCTTATTTTGTTTCTAAATGTTGAGCACTGAACGCAACCTAAACTAATGCTATATGAATCCTTAAAATTAGTATCCATTTAGAAACTTTTGTTGATTTGATAATTAAAAGGGTAGAAATTAGCAGTCTGAAAATATTTTTTTTAATAAAAATAGGCTATTATTACTATTCCTCTTTGGACTGTTTGGTATTTTACCTTTTCTTTTTTCATACTGGTAAAATTCTTACTGAGTTTGTGAAACTCATTTAATCTTCACCCAAATCCTTATCAGCCCATACATCTGAAGAGACACTGTATTATCAGATCATTACTGTATTTATTATTAGTTACATTAGCAATTCTCAGACACGATAAAATTGTGATCTTATTCAATACAACTTTTCAGCTAAATTGAAACAAAATCATCAGCTACTCAGACTGTAAAACCAGTTGTTAGTTGACTTTAAAGTGAAAGTTCAAGTTCAAGTTGGATTATTTCCAGTCTGTGTCAGAATTATATGTCTTTTTGAACATTGCTGCTTTTTAAAGTAGACAACGCTTCTGCATCTAATAAACACTGAGCTATTACATGCTTTGGTCTGATTGATTGCTTGCATATCACACACTGTGTGTGTGTATATGTTTCTCTATATTCACATGTGGCCATTGTAGGCACAGTGAACAGTCAAAAGGCTAAAAATTCACTGGATGTTAAAATACAAGTTAAGAGCTCTGTTTGCAACAACATAGCTTGTTAGCTAAGATCCCACCACAACTTCGGGCACACAGTTTTATACATCTAAAATTAAAGTATGATCATACTGAGTTCCATGTAAAGTCAATGGAATGAAAAAGGAATTATCCCAATAAAGATTCATGTGTACATATATATGTCAGAAATCTGTGTCTATAGTAATGGTGCCACATCCAGCTGGTGGCCAGTCACTAGTGGAGTCCCACAGGGATCAGTACTAGGCCGAGTACTGTTTAATATCTTCATTGATGATATGGACGGGGAAATTGAATACACCATTAGCAAGTTTGCAGATGACATAAAGTTGGAGGCAAATGTTGAACTGACGGAGGGTAGAAGGGCCCTTCAGAGAGACCTTGCCAGGCTAGAGAAATGGGCAGATTCTAATAATATGAGATTTAACAAGTCCAAATGCCGGGTTCTTCACTTTGGACGCAACAATCTCATGCACCGATGTCGGCTGAGGGACGAGTGGCTGGAGAGTGGTGAAATGGAGAGGGATTTGGGAGTAATTGTTGACAGAAAATTTAATATGAGCCAGCAGCGTGCCCAGGTGGCTAAGAAGGCCAATGGCATCCTGGCCTGTATTAAGAATACGGTGGCCAGTAGGACTAGGGAAGTTATTCTTCCCTTGTACTCGGCGCTGGTCAGACCACATCTTGTGCCCAGAACTGTGCCTAGTTTTGGGCTCCTCAGTTTGAGAAGGATGTTGAACTGCTTGAGAGGGTCCAGAGAAGGGTGACAAG